>RJWK010045364.1:0-18046 GCA_004363435.1 Platanista minor
GTAAGAGGGTGGGAACACGGAATTCTGGTCCTAGCACCTACCCGGGGCTTGGTAGGAGATGGGACCAACATCAGGGTGGGACCCCTGGTGGGGCAGAGGGCTTGCTTTATTTTGGTAAGAGCTTCTTTCTTTTTTTTTTTTTTGTTTTGCGGTACGCGGGCCTCTCACCGCTGCGGCCTCTCCCGTTGCGGAGCACAGGCTCCGGACGCGCAGGCTCAGCGGCCATGGCTCACGGGCCCAGCCGCTCCGCGGCATGTGGGATCTTCCCGGACCGGGGCACGAACCCCTGTCCCCTGCACCGGCAGGCGGACTCCCAACCACTGCGCCACCAGGGAAGCCCAAGAGCTTCTTTCTTAGGAGCTCTGGGGCCCAAAAAGATGGGCAATGGTGAGAGGAAGATTGAAGGACAGTAAAGTCCGGGGTCCAAGAGCGCGTGTGGTCGTGTGTGGTCCCCCGGGGTTTGGTGTCCCGTGGCCGCGCACACCCTCCCACTCTTGGCGGCCGCCTTGCTCACAGGCGCCCAGGGCTGCCTGGTCCGGGCCTCGTCCGGGGCTGGGCTGGCGGTCGGGGGCCCGCCTCCCCTTCAGGCTCCGCTGCCAGGTGGGGGACGGGGCCCCGCTCACCGGCCGTGTCCTGCGCAGAGCCTGATGCTGGCCAAGGCCAAGGAGTGCTGGGAGCAGGAGCACGAGGCGCGGGAGGATGAGAAGAGGCGCTACCTGGCCGAGCGCATCCCCGCGCTGCAGACCCGAGGCCTGTCGCTCAGCGCCCTGCAGGTGGGCAGGGGCGAGGGGCTCCCGACAGCGAAGCACAGGCCCGCGGCAGGGGCTCAGACTGGCTGGGCTCAAAGCTCTGTCCTTTACAAGTGGCTCCTCCCTTACCTGGTCTCGTTAGTCTTCACAACCCCGTGTGGCGGGGTCGGGCTGGGGTGGGGCGTTGGGTCCCAGTTTACAGGCGGGAAGGGAGCCTCAGCAGGGAGAAGGGGCTTGCTTGGTGGGGGTGCTGAGCAGGGGCCAGGTCGTGTATCAGAGCAGCGTGACGGTGCAGAGCGGGGAGCTGGGCGACGCGTGGGAGGGCCCACTTCTCCAGGTTTGCCCTGCCTTCCCCTGCAAATAGGCCTTTAATGTTTTTATAACATTGATGAGTTTAAACACCAGTGACTGCAGAGTGAAGGGCCCGGAAGGAAATACAGACCTCCTTTGACTTACAATGGGGTTATGTCCCAAGAAACCCATCGTCAGGTGAAACTCTCATAGGTCCAAAGTGCACTGTCTACACCTCACCCAGCACACGTCACAGCTCACCTGGCCCAGCTTAACCACGTGAGGACCATGCACGGTAGCTGAAAGTTGGGCGAAATCAACTAACAGAAAGCCTATTTTATGATAAAGAGTTGAATATCTCATGTAATTTACTGAAGATGAAAAAGCAGATGGTTGTCTGGTACAGAATGGTTTTAAGTGTGTGGGTGGTCACCCTCATGAGCGCGGGGCTGCCCCGGAGCTGGGGCTGCACTGCCCAGCACCGAACATCACTAACCTGGGAAGGATTAAAATTCAAAATTCCAAGTATGGTTTCTACTGAATTTGTATTGCTTTCTCTCTATCATAAAGGCAAAAAAATCATAAGCTGAACCATCGTAAGTCAGGGACCATTTTTTTAAAAAGATATTTATTTACTTATTTTGGCTGTGCCAGGTCTTAGTTGTGGCATGCGGGATCTAGTTCCCCGACCAGGGATGGAACCCAGGCCCCCTGCATTGGGAGCTCGGAGTCTTACCCACTGGACCACCAGGGAAGTCCCACCACGCGTAGACCAACATGTCACCGATGGTTACCTCCGGGCGGTGACCTATGTTATTAGTGCCTGGTGATAATAATTCCTATTTTATTATTAATTAAATAATAATAATTATCATCACTAATTATTCCTATTTTATTATTGTTAGTAGTAGTATTTGTTTAGGCTGCAGCATGCGGCATGCGGGATCTTAGCTCCCTCGAACCCGTGTCCCCTGTATTGGGAGCACAGAGTCTTAATCACTGGACTGCTAGGGAAGTCCCCTTATTTTATTATTTTTGCTTAATATATAATTTTCAAAATTTCTACAACTGACTTACATTCTTTTTATCATAAGAAAACTTTTTAGTGATAAGCACATTCGGAAAGGGGGACAAAAGACCTCCCCTCAGAGCGAAGGGGTCCCTCAGCCCCTTCCACAGCTCAGGTCTTTCCGAGGTGGAGGAGGGGCAGGGCACCCGGCTGGGAGGTGGGAAAGGGGGGCTGGGGGCTGAGTGGCTCCCTCATCTCCCTTCCTGACTCCCCTGCTTCCCCAGGACCTGTGCCGGGACCTGCACGCCAAGGTGGAGGTGGTGGACGAGGAGAGATATGACATCGAGGCCAAGTGCCTGCACAACACCAGGGAGGTGAGCCGGGGCTGGGGGGTGGCAGGGGCACAGCTGGAGCAGGCTGGCTGGGTGGGACAGGGTGGTGTGTGGGGAGGTGGGCACAGCCGGTGCAGGTTAGGTGGGTGGCGGGTGATGTCTTGAGGTGTCGGGTGGGCATTGACGTGGCAGTTGTGGACCAGGTCCCCCTCTCACTGCCGGGTCTGGGGAGTGGCACTTAGGAAGCTCTGGTCCCTGCACTGCATCCCCCAGGGCTGGAGTTGGGCAGAGAGAAGGTGATGTTTTTCACACAGATGAAAAGCACAGACTTCCTCCAACCTGTAAGGTGGGCTCTTCAGTGGAAGAGAAGCCACCCCTTTTATTCACCCACACAAATCATCATAACCTGTTAGTAACACCTCACCTTGAAAACCACTTTCATGTACATTGTCCCTTTGATCCTCCCTGCACGCCTGTGGATGAAGTGGGTGCTTTTATCTGCACCTGACAGATGAGGTCACTGAGGTTCAGAGAGGCTGAGAAACTCGGCCCAGGTCACACAGTGGTGGATCTGGGATGGGCCTGGCCTCTGACCCTGACTCCAGTCACTCAGCACTCCCCCGGCATGGGCCGCGAGGCGTCAGCTCCACCCAGACCCAGCTCTGGTGCGGTGGGCAGAATGCGGAGGGACAGGGCTCCTGCTGCTGGAGTGGGCACCTGTTCCAGCAGAGGGGTGAGGAGGGTCTGGAACCACTTCCCTCCTTCCCACTTCTCCCCAGCAGGAGTGACGGTCTGTGGGTTCACGGACCCCCCCAGAATTTCCTCCTGAGGTTGCACCCTGGAAATCCCCCAGGGGGCTCAGACATCGGGTTTATCCATCCTGCTGGACCAGGGCTGTGCCCTCAATGAGCTGCTCTGAAGGCTCACCAGGAAAGGACTGGTTAGAAGCGGGAATAAGAGGAAGTGGCCCATCCCACTGCAAACAGGGCTTCCGAATGACACTTCTATCTCTTCCCTCCATGGCTGCCATGGCCGCCACGCCTAACAGAGTTCCCTCTCCGAGTCCCACTCACCCCTGTACCAATAGAATAGTATAGAACAGAGGTGGCTGTTTGCAAGGTGACAGATGGTGGGTCTGGGCGTCCCCGAGGGCCTGGCCTGGAGCCTGGAGAAGTGGGGCCTGGCTGGGGCCCAGAGCCCTGAGCTGCCTCCGCCCCGCAGATCAAGGACCTGAAGCTCAAGGTGCTGGACCTGCGCGGGAAATTCAAGCGCCCCCCTCTGCGGCGCGTCCGCGTCTCGGCCGACGCCATGCTGCGCGCCCTGCTGGGCTCCAAGCACAAGGTGTCCATGGACCTGCGTGCCAACCTCAAGTCTGTGAAAAAGGAAGACACGGAGAAGGTGAGCCCCCGACCTCACCCGAAGCGGCCTCGGCCAGCCCTGCAGCCCCCGCAGGAGCCCTGCCAGCTGGCAGAATGTTCCAGGACCCCTGGGAGACCAGGGGAGGCCTCACCGCCCTGTTCTGGGAGAAGGAGTGCTGGGACGTCCCACCTCTTAGGGGAGGTTGACTTCCCATCACCCAGCTGCTCCTGCACAGGGAGGGCCTGGCACTAAGCGTCCCCTGTGTGGCCACCCACAGGAGCGGCCCGTGGAGGTGGGCGACTGGAGGAAGAACGTTGAGGCCATGTCTGGGATGGAGGGCCGCAAGAAGATGTTTGATGCTGCTAAGTCCCCGACCTCCCAGTAGAGGTAGGCAGAGGCAGCTCCCCGCTCCCAGGCCCCAGTTTACAGGGCAGCAGGGACCCCAGGACAGCGGCTGGCGGGCTGAGCAGGGTGGGCAGGGAAGAGGCGCCCTGAGGTGGCTCAGTCCTGGTCCCCCGAGACTGTGGGCACATCATTCCTGCTTCACTCCCTCACCTGCAGCATTGGGGTTGCATCAGCTCCGTGATCCCCCAGGTGTATCACCTGGGGTGCAGATGATCTGGCCCCTCCCAGGCCTGCTGGATCCGAGACTCTGGGGTGGGGTCAGCCCCTGGGTGACTCTGATGCCAGAGCTTAGAACACCTGGATTCCATGACCTTCAGGGCCTTCCAGCTCTGACTTTCCAAAAGTCTAAAGCACTTTTAACTGCCTCCTGGGGAATCCTGCTGGTTGGGGGCTTCCATTCAGAGGAGACAAGGCCACCCACTCTCCGAGGAAGCTGCTGGAGAAAGCAGCAACGTTAGGACACATGAAGCCCTCTGTGGGCGTGCGGAGGGCACATGCAACAGGGCAGGGTCTGTCCGATAGCCCTGTCCGTCTGAGAAGCCTCCTGGAGGGGCAAGCTCTCCAAGGATGTGATGGGGTTGTAGACGCAGGAGGGCGTGTCAGGGGCTGATGGTGTAACCAGAGCTCAGAGGTGGGCATTAGCCACACGTGGGAGGACGCCCAGACGGACAGGTGTGAGGAGCCCCGTGGGGAGGAGGGTGTGAGTGGGGGAGAGCTGAGGCTCGTAGGAGCCCCTGTGGACAGCAGTCCAGCCTGGGTGCTGGGGTGAGAAGGCCTGGGAACTGAGGGCTGCTGCCTCTCTGTCCCACAGGCAGCTGGCCAAGCTGTGCTCTGGGTGCCCTGCCGGCTCCTTCCTCCAGCCCCGCCCGCCAGCCTCTCAGCATACCCCCCTGTCCTGCAGAGCACCCCCCCGCTCCCACGTCTCCCCTCCAGCCTGAGCGCCTTCCGGCAGGACTGGGATTAACAGACACAAGAAGGGAGGAACGGCAGCATCTGAAGACCTCGCCTGGCTGGCGGGTGGGCTCCCTGGGGCTCCTGGCTGCTGTGGAGCAACCAGGCCACGAGGAGGCATGCACCCTCCACTCTGTATGTCAAGTGCCCGTGGGCGTCACAGCCTTTCCATTAAAACCAGTGTCCTGGTCACTTCTGCAGCTCTGGCTATAAGCACCTGGGGGAAGGGGAAGGCAGGGAGCCTGTGAGGGAGGCTGTGCTGGGCTTCAGGCAGCAGCTCGGGTCGGCGTGGAGGGCCACCTGCTAAGGTCCCCCTGGTCCCCCTTCCATCTGGTCCGGTGACACCACACAGCACAGCCTCATCCCCAGGTGCTCAGCTCAGCCCTGCCTGACCTGCAGCTGTCAAGGGGCCCCTCCATTCCCAGCCCCTGGCCCTGCTGCTCTCACAGGGCTGTTCCCCCGGCTCCCCTCTCCCGGGTGCCCTGGTGTACCTGACCCTCAGGGCTGAGCAGTCAGGTCAGTGTACTGCTCAGCACCTGGCCCAGCCAGGGGGATGCCCTGCAGTTCCACGCTGGCCACCAGGCAGCTCCTTCCTCACGCCTGCCCTGGGCTCTCCTGTTGGGTCCTGGGCCAGCCCTGTCCACCTGCCACCACCCTCCCTGACTGTCTTTCCTTCACACTCCTGACGGACCATGTCCCCCAGGACTGATTCTGTCCCAAGGTGGGGCAGTCAGTTGTCTGTCCTCCAGGTCAGGTCCTGTCTCCATCCCACTGACATCTGGACCAAAGCCTGGTGAGGGGTGCAAGCCTGCTGGGGTGGAATGGGGGGCCTGGGGGCACCCCTCCACACACACAGAGGACAGCGGCTCCCGTGGAGCAGAGGCCAACGTCTGGGCCAGAGAGGGCCTGGCTTTTCTGGGCAGCGTCATGTGACTCCTGAGATATGCCTACGAGGAAGCACCTGGTCCCTGGCCCGGCCCTTGGCTTTTTGGCCGCCCGGCACTGGTCCCAGTAGAGGCTGGACTGTGTGAAGAGCCCTCCACCTGCCTGTGAGTCCCTGTTCTGCCCTCTGCTCCCAGTGCATTATCTGCCATAAATGCCAGAAGCTGGGAGCAAAGTGCAGCACCAGGGGCCCCTGGGCCGGGGCCTGGCTCCCGGCCATGCAGCCGGCCAGCCCCTGAAGGACCAGCAGCCCGAGATGTGTTGGGCAAAGAGCACTCTGCCTGGGTCCTTGCTGCAGACAGCTCAGTGGGCAGAAAAGGTGGACGTGTTCAAAGAAAACAACTCCTAGAAACACGGAAACTCTCAGGCACAGACACACCCAGACACACACACACACACAGCTGGAGAGCCCAGCGGGGCTGGTCCAGGCACAGAGCCTGGTTTGGGTCTCGCGCCTGGCAGCCACACACACACACCCCCTTGCCTGACCCACAGGTCACTGCGGCCGGCCTGGGTCCGTAGCGTGGCCTCCCCCCTCTGCTTCCTCTCAGCCCTGGGAGATCCTGGCCCCGAGTTGCAAAGGCAGCGCTCGGTTCCACACCCCGACTATTGACCCGGGGCCCAGCCGGCTGGGGTCCCCACCCTGCCCTGCAAAGCCAGGCCTGACTCAGAGCAAACACCTGGCGCAGAGAGCCCGTGGGAGGAGGGCCCTCTGGGAAAGGGCCCCAGCCCCACCCAAAGCCCTCCGGGAGGATGTCCAGTCCCTTCTGCTTCCTGGCAGGGCCAGACCTACCCTGGCCCCCGTGCAATGGAGCCCTGAGTGGTGACGGCCAGGGAGCCCTCTGTCACAGGGCTCCTTGGGGTGGCAGTGGGTGGGGCTGGCTTAGTTGTGGCCATAGCAGGTTCTGGGCGGGAGGCGTAGTCTCTGGAGAGAGAGAACCACGATTCCACCCGGTCCCCACTCACCACGCAGGGACCCAGCCTGGACATGAGCAGAGCAGAGCCAGGAGCTGGGCCCCACAGAAGACCAGCAGCCGCAGCACTCACTCCACTCCAGGCACTGCTCTCTGCACCTGAATTAGCTCATCTAACCTTCACGACACCCCATGAGAGAGGGACCACAACCACTCCCATTTCACAGATGGGAACAGTGAGGCACAGAGAGGTTAACACCTTTCCATGGTCACACGGTTAGTGAACGAGGGGCCAGGACTGAACTCAGCTGGTCTGTTAGAGCCCGGACTCTTAGTCACGACTTAATAATATGCCTTATCAGAATCACATCATTACATTCTCACCAAAACCTAAGGAGGTAGACCCTGTTATTTCAGATTCATTGACACATGAGGAGACGGAGGTTGGGAGAGTTGAAGTCACTCACCACGAGTCATGGGCTGTGACAGCTGCAGGCTGGGGACAGTCACCTGGGTCAACCTGCCTTGCCTCAACAGAGCCCAACCTGTAACTTTCCAGAAGGGATGTGGCCCGGGACCAAGGGCAATGCATATGCACCTTGGAGTTCGCCTGTCCCCCGGAGTAGAAAATATTCAAATGAGATGCAAATGTACCCAAATGGGCAAAGGGGCCGAGTTTCTCCAACAGCAGGGACACAGACCTATAGCAGCAGCTGGAGGGGGAGCTCCTGCCTCCTGGAAGGAACGACCAGGGCAGAACGCTACCTGCTACACCCCTGCCTGCCTCAGAGCCTCAGGAGGCCAGCCGCCCCCCAGGTCTCTATATCCACGGGGCAGGAGGCCGAGACCACTGTCTGTCTGGGGCCCACCTCGCAGCAGGATGGTCAGGGCAGGCCCAGGCTCAGGGCTGCAGGGACTGGAGTGTCCCGCCAAGGAGGGAGCCCATTAAACATTAGCCCCAATGGCCCCCCACGAAGCAAGTCAGGCTCCCCGCAGGGCTCCCGGCTGGCCAGGTTTGTTCCACGTGGGTGACCAAGCTGCTGAAGCCTGGGACAGGCCGCTGGGACCAGTGCGGACGGCATCCGCCTCACCTGACCCCAGCAGGGCTCCCTCCTCAGCAACCCTAAAGCCAGCCAGCGGGCCCTCCGCTGGAGGTGAGTGACGGGCACTCTATCCCGAGACACACTCCTAAGTGGGTCCCTGAGGCCACAGTTAAGCAGCGCAGCCCCCATCTGCCCGTGGCTCTGGTGCACAGGGCTGTAGCCGGCTTCTGGAGGCCCAGAGAGGGAGACTGAGTTGCTCAAGGTCACAGGCCTAACCAGGAGGACAGAACAGGGCCCTGGACTCCCCGTAGGTGGACAGAGCTCTGGTCTCCCGGCCAGAGGCAGTGGTCGGGGGGCCTGAGCGGATGGCCCACCTCCGTCCCCGGGTCAGCACCCACCTGGCTCCGCCGGTTGACACGGGCTGGGGGAGCCCCACCCTTGGCTCTGGGCTCAGGAAAGAAGTATGGCCACACCTAGATGCCAGGGCAGGTTTTCCAACCCGGGAGCCCCGGGGAAGAGTGTGTGTGTGTGTGTGTGTGCGTGTGCGTATGCGCTCGTGGCCGTCAGTCGGAAGGGGTGAGACTGGTGTGTGTGCCCGTGTGCCCGTGAGGGTGGTGGCTTGCTTGCCCTTGAGTGTGATGGATGCCCACATGGCCCTCGTTTAAGGATTTTCCAAATGCAATTCTCCTGACTGGATCTCTGTGACCCAACTTTCTACTGCTCCACTGCCCACTGAGGAAACCGGGCTACTGCAGTGAAGTTTCCATAAGCTACATGTATTCAGTGAAAAGGGCTCCCCTTTTCTCAAGTATGCATGCCTTAATTCTATTATTTTAGTATCAAGATACCCTGTACTTATGGCGTGGGAGCACAGGAAGTGGTAATTGTTGTCTTCTAATTGCTTACTTCAAAACACAAAATGGTGGCAACACCATTTGTGTATTCATATTTTAAAAAGTATTATTAGTTGGTGAAACCCAAAGCCAGGGAATCACTGCCCTGTATTCTTTAGGGTGTGGGTCTTACCTCCCAGTCCCAGTCAGGCTGTGACTTCCAACCCCGCTGGCCTGGGGCCGGGGATCCCCTGGTCTCCACTCTGGCCTCTTTGGGGAATAAGAAGCTCCCTTATGTCCTGTGTAGACAGGGGTTGGGGGCCGGGGATTCCAGAGCCGGACGTCTTCCTTGGGAGGGGAAGAGAGAGGGAGTCTTGAAAACTCCCCTCCTGGACCAGGGGATTCCCAGGGTGACAAGCCCTGCCTTCCTGGATTCTCCCCAGGGGAAGTGGCCAGCACACGCTGACAGTTATTAACATATGCACAGAATTATACGGTGAACATCTCTGTGCCAACCACTCATTTTAAGAACTAGGGAACTGCGATTCAATATCTTGTAATTATCTATAACAGAAAATAATCTGAAAATAAGTAAGTAAATAATTATATAAATATATAACTGAATCACTTTGCTGTACACCTGAAACTAACACGATATTGTAAATCAGCTATACTTCGATTAAAAAAAAAGAACTAGGTTATTGCAAATAATTTTGAAGCCCCTGCACACCCCTCTCCACCCATAACACTTCCCCTCCACAAAGGTAAAAGCGATCCTCAGTTTTGCATGTTTTATTCCCCTGGTTCTCAATGTTTCTGGCTCCCAAAACAATGCATTGCATCTTTTTGTCAACCTGACATAAATGCATGCTTTCTTTTTATTGTTTGTTTGTTTAAATAAATTTATTTCTTGTAACTTTGCTCTGTTTAGATTATGTAGTTTTTGTTCAGTTATGAGAACAATCCTTAAAGGACAGTGGATTATTGGCTAGCTTAATGGATGGAATAGGAGAGTGGAAAATGTAAAATGTCAGGAAACATACATTCAGAGCTAGATAAATTTGTTCTCTGAACCTAAACTGGCTAATCCATTAAACACAGTCTCCTCAGAAAAAAGCATGAAGATTCTACTAACTGATACATAGGGTCTTCTCATTCAAATAAAAGTAGATGTACCAACTAATCTAGAAGCTAGCTGAAATACAAAGAAGAAATCCCATTTAGAAGAATATCCCAGTTTCAAGATAAAATGCATGCATTTAAATGCGGTCCATCTGGTTGAAAGTTGGCGCAAGATACTAAATTCTTCCCCCAAATAGAAAGCACAAATGAAGATTAGGGAGGAGTCTCACTTTATGATCTTGCTCTCAAATTGCTTAGCATGGACTTCTCTGGTGGCACAGTGGTTAAGACTCCGCCTGCCAATGCAGGGGACACAGGTTCGAGCCCTGGTCTGGGAAGATCCCTCCCACATGCTGTGGAGCAACTAAACCCGTGCGCCACAGCTACTGAGCCTGCACTCTGGAGCCCAAGAGCCACAATTACTGAGCCCACGTGCCACAACTACTGAAGCCCATGCGCCTAGAGCCCGTGCTCCACAACAAGAGAAACCACTGCAATGAGAAGCCTGCGCACCGCAACGAAGAGTAGTCCCCGCTCACTACAACTAGAGGAAGCCCGCGCCCAGCAATGAATACCCAACGCAGCCATAAATAAATAAATAAATAATTAAAACAAAATTGCTTAGCACGCCTCCACTTGCGAATACACTTGAGACAGTAGGTGTGGTTGCAGTTGGAGAGGATCCCGAAGCGGCGCTCCCTGGGGCTGGCTTTCTCATAGGCCACCTCCATGCAGATCCCACACACCACGTCCTTGCTGCGCTGCACAGCAGACGAGAGCTCCATGTCCTTCTCATGGGCGTCGAAATGCATGCTTTTGCTTTGAAGTTCATTAGAGGTGAAGACTGTAGAATTCACCCCTGTGAAAGAATGAAATGATGAAATACCACCATTTACTCACCCTTTTTCCTGTGAATAGACCTCTGGGTGGTTTCTGGAGTTTTGCTACTATAACCAGTGCTACTCTGGATGTTCTGAGCTCCTGCCTGGTGCCCATGGTCAAGGTGCCGGGCCATCAGCACTTGCTGGTTTCCAAGTACACTCCTGCAGCAATTTACCATCAGGGTGACCCAGATCCTGGAGGAGGGTCCTGGATGCTGAGAGGCCCCGACCCAGCCTCCCAGGTGACACAGAGGGGATCTTGGGCTGTCTGGGGTTTCCTGTTCTCCTTCCCAAAGCAAGTTAGTGCAATTCTGTAAACCTACCATGCTAAGTGCTAGTGTAGACACGGGGATGAATGAAACACCCCCGCTCTCCCCAAGACGCTCGGGGCATTGAAACATGGGCACGGATGCCCTGAGCACCACCCCTGCCCTTGTGATTGTCCCCTTCTCCCACCCGCCCTGCACAAGCCCTTGGGTGCCGTGGAAAATGCAGGCCAGGCTGTCCTGAGCCCCGCCCCGACGTCCAGCCATGTGCTGGACAGCTCCCCAGGCTGTCCTTGGGGCCCTCACATTCCAATGGCTGAGGCCAGGGATGCTGCTGACCACCTCACAGGGTGCAGACAACCCCACACCAAGAGCTCTCAGGCCCCAGGTGTCAATACTGAGGCTGAGGCCCCTCGGGCTAAGGTCACCGGCCTTATAGCCTTCCCTGGGCCCTCAAGGTAGCAAGTGGGAGTCACCTGGCATTCTCCCCTCCACCCAGCAGCCAGCCCCATGACCACTCAGCCTTCCAGACCTCCGGCCAACCCCTCCTCCCCCTCCTCTGTGCTCAAGTCCTTTTTTTTTTAATGGACTTAAAAGTAGTCCCCTCGGTGGTGGTCTCCCCACTCCAGCCTGGTCAGTCTTGCTCTCAAAGTCTCGGGGGCCTTCCCACTCAGAGGCCATCTGCCTTGTCATTTTCAGCTATTGTGCAGGGTCATGGCCAAGTCCTGAGCTCAGGGCAGCATGAGGACCCCTTTCTTGGTGCCGTGACGGGCACACAATGCTTCGGGCACACGAGCCCCTCTCCTTGTGGAACCACCTTCCACTTGAGACCCCACATCTCCGTTCATGCCCCATCCTATAGCGGATCCCTCGCCCCCTTCTCTGATGGGTGAATTCCGCTCAAACTTCAAGCCCAACCCAGATGTTCCCTCCCATTGCAGGCATCCCCAATCCCTCCACTAGAATTAATCTCTCCTGATGACAGTTTCAATTTTCATCACAGCCTGTCTTGAACACGGCTTGGATGTAAGGACGCTTAGGAGTACATGTGTGTACCTATGCTTATGCACACGTGTGTGTACGCATGATTAGGAGAACATGTGGATGTGCACCAGCATGTGTGTGCCTCCACTGCCAAACTGGGACTGTCTTGGGGTCAGGAGCCGAGTCCCCACCACCTTTGTGTCATTGAAAGCCAGCACTGTTTGCTGATTGTAGCAGGTAGAATTATGTTCCTGCACACAAAAATGGTCAATCCCTAAGCCCTGGTAGCTGTGAATGTGACCTCACTGGGAAATCGGGTCTTTGCGGATGTGATCAAGTTTAAATGTGGTCATATTGGATCAGGGTGGGTTGTAATGCAAGGACTGATGTCTTGATAAGAAGAGGGAACTTTGGACGCGGGCACAGAGACACCGGGACGGTTCCCTGGGACTCTGAAGAAGGCAGACATGGAGTCACGTGGCGGCAGGCCCAGGGTTGCCAGCCACCACCAGCAGCAGGAAGACAGACGCAAAAAAATGTCCTGCCCTAGAGCCTCTGGAGGGAGCATGGCTCTGCTGATGGACTTCGAGCCTTCAGAACTATGGGAAAATAAATATCTGTTGTTTTTAAGCCACCTAGTTGGTGACACTTTGTCACCGCAGCCCTGACATAGCACCAAGCACAGTGCCTGGCACACAGGAAGGGTCTAGTGAATATACAATGCCTGCCCTCAAGGAACTTTTGGGGCACTAACATGCACATAATTCACTTTTCCTTACTTCTGGAGTTGTCTACACACCAATCTTCCGTGTCTTTGGGTTTTTGTGTCCATAGACAGGGTGCTGGAGTTTGGGCTTTTAGAGACACCGCTGACTGTCCGCTGGTTTCATGAAGTGTCCCCGGAAAGGCCAGGCTTCAAATGACTGGGATCATTTGTCCCTCTCTGTTGAGATGTCACCACTGACAAACCATGGGAAGGACATTCTCTAGGTCCCCAGGGGTCAGCAGGCTCCCCAGGAAGTGTTGGGCCCCAAATCCCAGCATCCAGGGCTCTCCCGGGGGTCTCGGTGCGGCGGGCCGGAGCGCAGAGCCGGGAGGGCTCTCCAGACCCCCGACGCGCGCCGGCTCCCACCTGCCCGCCCGCCCGCCTCCCGTCTGGGACTCTCGGGGCCGACCCGGTTGGCGGGAGGAGAGCGGGCCGCGGCACTTGCGGGAGGGAGCGGCCGGGAGGGCTGTTCGGACAGGTCCCGAGCAGGAAGTCCCCACCCCCGCCCCGCGCGGCCCGGGCTCTCGTCCACCCGTCCGTCTGGTCTGTCCGTGCTTCGGTGCGGCGGCCCGCCCTGGGCGAGCGGCCGGGCGGCCGGGGCGGGCACCGGGGCGGCTCCTTCTGCGACGCGCCTACCCACAGGCCAATCCGGGGCAGCAGGCGGCGCGCGGCTGCGCGGGACGCAGGCCGCGGGGATAAGAGGCCAGGTGTGCCTACCTGCGCCGGCGGCCGGCGGGTTGCGCAGGGCGGCGCTGAGCGGACACGACGCAGGCGGCGGGCGCGCGGGCTCCGGCGGCATGTCAGTCAGCAGGAAGAACTGGGCCGCGCTGTCCAGGTGAGCCCGGCGGCCTGGCCGCTCCTGAGGGCCACAGAGTCGGGGCCACACCTGGCAGCTCGCAGGTGCTCCGGCTGCCCCACCGCCTCCTTCCTCCCCTGGGGGGCTGAGGCACAAGCAGGGTGCCTGGGGTGGGCTGTCGGCCCCTAGAGGCCGGTTCGGGGCACTGGGGAGGCGTTCTGGAGTTATGGCCCAGCCTCATTTCCCGAGAAGCCCCCCTGACGGCCCGCGTTTCTCTGTAGAGCGTTGGAGGGGCCCCGCCCGGGGAGGAGGAGAGGGTGCAGTGCCAGGAGCGGGGCAGCACCACCGTGGAGCGTTGGTGAATAGCAGCGGGGGGGACAGATCCCCTGCCACTGCTGAGGCTCAGGTTCCCAGTGTGGCGTTTTGGGCTGGAGCCTGGGCTGGGTGACCTCACGATAGCTTCTGCGCCCCTCTGGGTTTCATCCTTTATTTGTGAGCTTGTCCTTCCCGGGGTCTGGGCACTGGGTGTCTCATCCCTGCCTGCGGGACATCCTGTCAGGGTCAGAGAAGCCTGGGGGCGTGTCCAGAAGGAGCCCCCCTCATGTGGTTGGTGACCCCTGAACTCCTTGGGGCCACCTGCACCTCCCCCCAGAGGTGCTTCCATGAGCATCTTCACCTGCGACCCATCCCCCCCGCCCCCCGCTGCCCCCTCAGGAGACTGAGGCCCACAAAGTAGATGGATCGGAGCCCGGAAGGTTCTAGCGGGTAGAAGCTGGCCCCTCTCAGGTGGGCGTGTGGGTGGAGGCCCAGGCTGCCTTTAAAGGCATGCAGCAGCCCCTCCCAGGCCTTCCCCAGCAAGGCCTCTGGCTCTCCCCACCAGCTTCGCAAGGGCTCCAGAGCTTCTCCAGGGCCGGGGGCCTCCCAGACCCTCAGACCTCACTGCTCTGAAGCACGGTTGCCCGGTCACCCCGCTGCAGAGGGGCCCACGGGGTCTAGAGCGGGGAAGGATACGCCCCAAGAAAGGAGGAGCTCAGTGCCCTGGACAGGGGCCCAGCCACCTCAGAGGCTGGACACACCCAGGGAGGGTCTGTACTGTGGGTGGAGCTGGGGGTCAAGGTCTCGGACTCTGCATGTGGGTCACCGGTGCCGGCGTTGACGTGGGAGCGTCTCTGCTTCCAGGCGGGGCCTGTCTGTGTTGGGGTGTGTAGTGCGGACACGTCTGGGTGGATGGTAGGTTCTGACGTTGCCGAGTTTGGGCCTTGGGAGTCCGAGTCCATTCAGATGTCCGTTGAAGACCACAGCGTGGGGCGTTGGGTTAAAAACACAAAGCAGACATGGCTGAGTCAGGAGCCCCCGGTCTGCTGGGACGTGTGTGACTTTGTGTCTGAGACATGCCCGGGTGTGTGTCAGGGTGTGTGCCAGGTGGCAGTGGGGCGCTGGAACTTTTAAAGTGCCAGCAGGGTCTGGTCTTAGCTGGTCCCCTGCTCAGATGGCCCCAGTCTCCCGTGGCTGCAGGGGGGCCGAGGTGGGGGGCGATCGCCAGGCAGCGGGAAGCCCCGGGGACCAGCCCCGGCCCCGCCCCCTGGCCCTCCCCAGCCCTGTGGGCAGAGACAGGTGTGGCCAACGCTCACCCCTTGAGGCCGCTGGAGCCGAGGACCCTCCCGCCCTGCTCCCTGGCGAACAAGCCTCAGCTGGCAGGAGGAAAGGGCCCTGAGTCATTGTCAACGGAGCCTCCCGGGCCCTGCCGGGGTCGGGTTTGGGGGGGTGCTGAAGAGGGCACGAGGAGCGTGACCCCAGACAGGGCCCAGGTGGGCAGCTGAGGGCCAGCCTGCCGCCCGTCCTTGGCGAGTAGAAATTCAGACGCTCTAGCCCTGGGGCGGGTCAGTGGTGAGCTGTCTGGCCGGGTGCCCTGGTCAGCAGCCTTGCCCTCTCCTCCCTGGGCTGGCCTGGTGAGGGTGAGGCTGGGCGGGCTCGTCTGCGGGGGCTGAGGGGTGGGTCTGGAGCAGCCCTGCCACCTCCCGAGCTGCTCGGTTCTCCCTGACACCTCTCCCTAGACCAGCAGGGCTAGAAGGGACCTCATGGACCACCCAGCGTGGCCCCTCGTCACGTGGAAGGCCTGTCCCCCCTCAGGGGCTGCAGACTGGCCCAAGGTCACGCGGCTAATCAGAGCTACGTCTCTCAGCCGGGTGCCAGGCCTGAGCTCCCTTTTCTCCTTCCAAGTTCTGCAAATCCTTGCTCTTTGAGCCCCAGGCCTCCACAGAATGCTCTGGGGCAGCCCTCACACCCTTCCCCTGCTTTAACCGGGGCAGCTGAGCCTCGGTCTGTCGTACAGTGGGCTCCTATGTGCGATTCAATTGGGGAGAGAAGGGCTCTCCTGGTAAAGCTGCCGGCGCTTGCACCCCTGCACTCAGCTGCTGCTGAGCGGGACGACAGACCTCAGGAAGAGTGGCCCTTGGATGGGAGCCGAACCAGCTCTGGCCTGAGCAGCAGGGCAGAAGGGCTTCCAGAACTAGCTAAGGGAAAAAGAGGTCCCTTGCCCTAAGAATGGAGCTGGTGAGGTTAGGAATAGGGAGGCTCGCAGCCCTACCTGGAGGCAAGGAAAGGGAAGTGTGTCCCCAGAGGAGGCCCAGGAGGTGGAGGGAAGGGCTGTTGAGAGGGAGCGGGTGGCGGGGCGGCCACCAGGGCTGCGGCATCAGCTGGTGACAGTGGCTGGGACTCCCTGGGCTGCGGGACCTACACGGTCCACCGTGGCCTGGCCCTGGTGCTCGAGAGGGCGATGTGTTGGCTGCTGGGTTTCCCCAAACCTGCTTCCCCAGGCTGCGCCACGAGCTCCGGCCTGCGCTGGGCTGGAGGGTCCCACACCTTCCGAGGCCCTCCCGGACTCCCCTTCCTCCCCCTGCCTTTTCAGCTGCTGGGCTGCCGAGAAGGTGGCAGGGCCTCCTTCCTGGCCTTTAGCCTTGTGCTTAAGAGGCTGGCCTGGCCTGGGAGTGGTGATGACCTCCACGAGCCTCAGAGTCCTCACCTGCAGAATGGGGGTGAACCCCTCCCCCCCACCCCCCCGTCCCTCAGGGTTGCCGGGGGCCTCTTGTCAGAGGTATCTGGGAGCCGCTGGGAGCAGCGCCCGGTGTTGTGTAGGCACATGTCAGAGCCCTCACTTCTGCCTTTATTGATATATTCGTTAGTCACTGTAGTCAACAAATACTTGTGTGCTCCTGGATGCAGGCCCTTAATTGCTGTTTGTTCATTACTGGGGCCCCTGCGGAGCCGCCCAGAAGCCTGGCCTTCACCCCTCCTGCCCTCACCTCCCCATTTTCTCCTCTTTAGAGGAGGAGCTCTTAGCTTGGTGGAGATAACGTTTCTCCTGGGGTGGGGGTGAGGGGCGACCACGTCACCTGGGTGAGCGGCGGGGTCTTGGGGCAAAGCTGGGGGTCACTCGAGGACGGGCCCCGAGACTCTCAAGGCGAGGACCCGCCTGGGGTGCGTCACGTCCCGAGACCAGGCTCTGACAGATCACACACCGACTGGTCCCAGGTCCCACAAACAAACCGGTGGCTCCCCTGAGGGCTGAGCGGCCTGTGTGGGAGCGGGCTTGCTCAGGCCCAAGGAATCCTGGGGGGCTCCAGCCCAGACGCGCCTGTCGGGGGAGGAGCCCCCGCTCTGTGGCCTGGTCTCCCTCCTGGGGGGGAGGGTGGTCCCTCAGCTTTGCAGGGCACAGCTGACCCCAAACTGTGCACTCAGTTAGGTGGGTCCAGAGGAAAGCGAGCTGAAGTGGGCCTTTCTCATCTGGACCGGGCAGCGAGGAAGGGGTGGGGCATTGGGGCCTGGCCAGAGGGAACCATGGGTTCCCATGGAGTGAGTGAGTGAGTGAGTGAATGATCACGGGGGCCCCGGGGAATCTGGTTTAAACCCTGTGGTCAAGGCCGTGGGTCGTAGATTGGAGCCCTGCCCCATCCCCACGCAGGTGGAGTACAGACCTGACAAGCAGGAGGAACTGAGGTTTTCACCAAGAGCTACCCTGACATCAGACTTGGGCGGTTCTAGGAGGTTGCCTGGGGCGATGGACAGATTGCCGTTGGGGGGTGCCTAGGATTTGCTCCCCCTTTGCGCTCTTGCTTATCAAGGCAGAGATCTGGTGAACCGCCCCCTCCCCAGGGAGGAGGAGCGCCCTGCCCTCTGAAGTTGACACTGGCACTTGGATCCACATTTGGTGGCGCTTGTGCGTTCCGGGTGCCACGGTGGATGCGCCCCGTCCTGTGGTCTTTTCTCTCCTTGCAGGGGCAACTTCTGCACACTTTCTTTTCAAACCTTTCATACCCTCTCCGCTCTGCCTCATTTGCCCATCTTTAAAAAGAAAACATGACTTAAGATCTGTGTATTTATTGTATGTAAATTACACCTCAATT
>RJWK010045365.1:0-18046 GCA_004363435.1 Platanista minor
GTGCCACGCTGCACGCAGCAGCCAGTTGGACAGTTCTAAACGACAAACCTTGTCAAATTATTCCCAGCTTAAAACTCTTCAATTGCTCCAAATGGTCCTCCTTAAAATGGCATACAAGATTCTTCCTTATGTATAATTGATTCACTTTGTTATAAAGCAGAAACTAACACCATTGTAAAGCAATTATACTCCAATAAAGATGTAAAAAAAAAAAAAAAAAAAAGATTCTTCGTGATCCGGCCACCTAGAGCTTTTTGGGTTTTGTTTTTTCACTTTTTCATTGACATCAAACTTGGAGTAATATGCAAAAATCTTAACTGTCCAGCCCAATGAATTTTTAAATATTTTCACACCTATGCAGGTACCACCCACGTCAAGATGTGGACCTTCACCGGCATCCCAGCACGCTCCTGTTGCCCATCCCAGTTCACCCGAGTCCCTAAAATTCTGACTTTTATTACCTTAGATTAAGTTGCACATGTTTTCAAACGTCATATACATGTATATGATCTTACGCATCTGACTTTGCGGCTCAATACCGTGAGATTCATTCACGCCGTCAGGTGTACCTGCAGTTCTTTTTCTTCACTGTAGAGTATTCCACAGTGTGATCATATCGAAATTTCTTTAGCCTTTGTATTACTGATGGACATTTGGGTCCTTTCCAGTTTGGGGCTAATATGAAAAGCTGCTGTGCCTACTTCGTTTTAAAGCCTCATCACTTACTTTTCTTTTTTTAACACCTCTCAATCCAATTACACTGAGCTACTTTATTTCCCAACAATATTTTACTCATCTTACAGTGTTTGCACTGCTTTGCTCCCAAATCCACATAGGTCTTACTAACTCCTACTCATTCTCCTGACAAAGCGTTAGTTAGCTTTACAATTTGCCCTGGGTGGGAGGGGACCTCTCTTATGCTCCACCTTTTTCCCCTTTCTCTCTCCCTCGCTAGACTTTCAGGAAGCTTCCTGCAGCCACAGACCCTGTCTTAGTCACCATCACATGCCCACGATCCGGCACTCAGGTACAGCACCACTGGTTCTCCGTAAGCACTTTCTGGATGAATGAGTTCACTCATGTGAAGAGAACTTTCTCTAAATTTCTCAGCTCCAAGGACTTGTAGCCACATTAACCTATCCCAATGGATAGAAAAGAAGGTTCTCTGAATTTCAGTGATTACAACTTTAGTTCTGCCATGAGAACTGAGAGTCAAATACTTCCAAAAGGAAATCTGATCAGCAGGAGATCAGGTTGTTACTTTTCTTTTTCACTGGAGAGGATAAAATCAGTGAAAGTGTAAGCTCAGCACTGGTCTGCATCATGTTTTTCTTATTGCTTGTCTTTCAGCGTTGTTGAGGCATAATCAACAAATAAAAAGAGCATATATTTAAGGTGTATGACTTGATGTTTTGATACACATATACCCTGTGAAGTGATCACCACAATGAAGCTCGTTAACATATTCATCACCTCACACAGTTAGTTGGGTTTTCTTGGTGGTGAGTGCCCTTAAGCCCTGTACTCTTAGCAAATTTCAAGTAGAGGATACACATGTAAGGTGATGAGGGGAATCCTTTCACAGTGTATATTTATATCAATTCACCATAATATACATGCTAAGTATCTTACAGTTTTGTCAATTACACCTCAATAACACTGAAAAAAAAAAAAAGTACACAACTGTAGTCACTGTGCCATATATTAAATCTCCAGAACTTTTTCATCTTGTGTAAGTGAAACTTTGTACCCTTTTACCGACATCTCCCCACTTCCCTCTCCCCCAGTCCCTGGTAACCACCATTCTACTCTCTGCTTCCATGAGGTTGACTGTTGCAGATTCCACATATAAGTGAGATTACGTGATATTTGCCTTTCTGTGTCTGGCTTATTTCACTTAGCATCATGTCCTCCAGGTTCATCCATGTTGTCACAAATGGCAGGATTTCCTTCATTTTACGGCTGAATAATATTCCTGTGTGTAAGTCTATCTCACATCTTCTTTATCCATTCATCCATCAACAGACATTTAGCTTGTTTCCATATCTTGCCTATTGTGAATAATGCTGCAGTGAACACGGGGGTGCAGATTATCTCTTTGAGACACTAATTTCACTTCCTTTGGATCTATACCCAGAAGTGGGATTGCTGGAACATAAGGGAGTTTTAATTTTTTTGAGGCACCTCCATACTGTTTCCATAGTGGCTGCACCAATTTACATCACCCCCCAGCAGTGTACAGGGTTCCCTTTTCTCCACATCATTGTCAACACGTGTCATCTTTTGTCTTTTTGATGTGAGGTGTGAGGTGGTATCTCACTGTAGTTTTGACTTGCTTTTACCTGATGGCTGGTGACACTGAACACCTTTTCATATGCCTGCTGGTCATTTGTCTTTTTTTGAAATATGGCTCTTCAGATCCTTTGCGCCCACTTTTCTGTCAGATTATCTGGGGTCTTTTGCTATTAAATTGTATGAGTTCCTCGTGTATTTTGGATATTAACCCCTTATCAGATACATGGTTTTCAGATATTTTCTCTCATTTGTAGGTTGTCTTTTCCACTCTGTTGATTGGTTCCTTTGTTGTACAGAAGCTTTTTAGCTTGATGCAATCCCATCTATCTATTTTTCCTTTTGTTGCCTTTGCTTTTAGTGTCATATCTAAAAAAATCACTGCCCAGACCAGTGTGAAGAGGCTTCTTCCCTATGTTTTCTGCTAGTAGTTTTATGGTTCCAGATCTTATGTTTAGGTCTTGTATCCATTTTGTATGTGGTGTGAGATAAGGGTAATTTTACTCTTCTACATGTGAATATCCAGTTTTCCCAACACCACTTACTGCAGAGACTAGCCTTTCCCCATTGCATGTTCTTGGCACTCTTGTTGAAGTCCAGCTGGCTGTAAACACATGGATTTATTGCTGAGCTTTCTATGCTGTTTCACTGGGATACATGTCTGTTTTTATGACACTACCATATATTTTGATTTCTGTAGTTTTGCAATATATTTTGAAATACAGAATTGTGAAGCCTCCAGCTTTGTTCTTGCTCAAGACTGCTTTGGCTATTTGAGGTCTTTTGTGGTTCCATATGAATTTTAGGATTGTTTTTTCTATTTCTATAAAGAATGCCATTGAGATATTTATGTGGATAGCATTTGGGATTTTGATGGGGATAGACTGCTTTGGGTATTATGAACACTTTAACAATATTCATTCTTCCAATCCATGAACAAAGCATGTCTTTCCATATATCTGCTTTTCTTCAATTTCCTTGATCAGTGTTTTGTAATTTTCAGTGTATAAGTCTCTTCGGTGAAGTTTATTCCTAAGTATTTTATTCTTTTTGGTGTTATTGTAAATGGGATTGTTTTCTTAGTTCCCTTTTTTGGATAGTTCATTGTTTGTGTATAGAAATGCCACTGATTTTTGCATGTTGATTTCATATCCTGCAACTTTATTGAATTTATTAGTTCTAACAGTGTTTGGCTGGAGTCTTTAGAAGTTTCTACATGTATGATCATGCTATCTACATCATAACACTTCAGTCCAGTCCTAATACACAATGCTTGACACAAAGTAGCCACTAAGTTAAAATGAATGACCTTGAATGGGGGGTAATTCTGGTACTAGCTAGCACTAGCTAAAAGGGGCCTCTTTCTATTTTCATAGTTCTGTGAACAGACTGAAAGCACCTACCTGATTTATCAATGATGGCATCAATCTCTTCAATCACATCAAAATAGGCCTCATTGTTGGTGTATTTCACCCCAGTCCGTCGCCAAGGCACCACGGACAGCTGCCCGGTGGGAAGCTGGTCACCCACATTGGTGCTTCCTGAGACAATGAATATTTGATAATTAGACGTAACCAATTATCCAACAACCAGAGAACACTTCCCCAAAAGTTTCTATACATCCGCTATCCATGCACTTAATTGAAGAATTTTTCCAAGAAAAAGATTATAGCTTTCCCAACTTCTATCTTGGTAACCTAATCTATTTTAAAAACTTGTCACCAGCTGGTTTGCCTCCTCAAGCAGAATAAAGGTTAACAAGTTACCTGAGAAACAGATATCATATTTTGGTTTTGAAAGTAACCTGAACTTGGTCTCTCAAATTGCACAATAGCTTGCAGCTTAAATAATGCATTGGCTTTTGGTAGGGATGGTAATCTACATACTGATATAAAATTTTCATGGGCAAAAACAGTATTCTAGTTTGAAGCAGGTTTTTAGATACATTTATGCCAGGTATTAAAATGTATACATAACTCCGAGGCAGATATATCCTCTGTGTGGCCAGAAACTTAAAGTCTGAGAAGAAACTATTTGATTTTCCAGAAATGCACCTCACTTTCTCTTGACTTGTTCTTTACAAAGATCGTTCTTGTATTTTGTTTCTCACACTAAATAAAGTAAATTTCTACGAGAAAAAATAAATAAATAAAGTAAAATAAAATAAAATAAAATGTATACATAAACATAATCTCTACTATACCAATACTGGAACTTAGGAAAATAATATAAATCAGATCGCTCCCTGTCTGTAAGAATTGTAAGTTGATTCCTTGATTTGTTTTTTTCCCCACAGGTATCAAATTATTTTTTTAATTCAAAGGTTCTATACTGAAATTCTGAAATAGAACTAATTTAAAATCTATTTTCTTCTAATGTAACCTGGATCTTTTTAATATAAAGAAGGAAACATTAAACACACATATAGTCAGCGGCTTTACAAAACATTTCAACTAAGATAGCTGGTTCTCAGATATCTTTTCTAGATTTAAGTGAGATTCAGGAAAATGACTTCATAGTATTTATAAGTGATTCAGTCACTAACAAAGCTTTTAAAGTTTTAAATGAGCCCAGAATATTGAAAAACCTGGCAATTTGTTTTCTTAAAAAGAGGCACTATGTAGTAAAACATATCAACAAGCTATAATAACTAAAGCAGTATGGTTATAAGGCAGGAAAGCCTAAAAACACCGAAAATCCAATAATGACTTAGTACAAGATAAAAATATCATTTTAAAACAAGGAGGGCTTCCCTGGTGGCGCAGTGGTTAAGAATCTGCCTGCCAATGTAGGGGACACAGGTTCTAGCCCTGGTCCAGGAAGATCCCACATGCCACAGAGCAACTAAGCCTGTGGACCACAACTACTGAGTCTGCTCTCTAGAGCCCTCAAGCCACAACTACTGAGCCCATGCGCCACAGCTACTGAAGCACGCATGCCTAGAGCCCGTGCTCTGCAACAAAAGAAGTCACCACAGTGAGAAGCCTGTGCACCATACCTGCTCGCCATAGCTAGAGAAAGCCCGCGCGCAGCAACAAAGACCCAACACGGCCAAATGTAAATAAATAAAATAAAAATAAATAAATAAAATGGATGCATGCGTACTTTAAAAAAAAAGGGGAAAAAGGGTAAAGTATTCAATAAATAGTGCTAGGGAAACTGACAGTTTTGGAGAAAAAAACACAGAGCCTTACTTTACTGAGACAATTTCCAAATGGATTAAAGAATTAAATCTAAAAATAAAACCATAAAAGAACTAGAAGGAAATGTATTGTTTTATTTTTTATTTTTTTGCGGTGTGTGGGCCTCTTTCTGTTGTGGCCTCTCCGTTAGCGGAGCACAGGCTCCAGACACGCAGGCTCAGTGGCCATGGGTCACGGGCCCAGCCGCTCCGCGGCATGTGGGATCTTCCCGGACCGGGGCACGAATCCGTGTCCCCCGCAATGGCAGGCGGACTCTCAACCACTGCGCCACCAGGGAAGCCCGGGAATGTATTTTTTTAAAAGAAAGACATTCCCTTCTTTGAGATCAAAAAGACATTCTCCAATATTTCCTTCTAACAATTATAAAGTTTCTTTGTGTTTAACTCTTGATCCAGCTAAAATTTATTTTGTGTATACAGTGAGTAGGGGAACGGCATTCCTTTTCTGTATCAAAGCTGACTGCCCCAATACAATATATTTAACAACTGGCCCGCAGTTGACAGATTTGATATATGAGCACATTTATCTATACCAAATTCCTATAAAAGGATCTGTTTCTGGACCTTCTATTTTATCCCAATCGTCTATTTGTCTATTAATGGGCTAATACTATATTTTTAATATTACCTAAACTTCATAATATATCTTGATTCTGATAGGACACATTTTTTCTCTTGCTCTTTTGAAAAAAATATTTTTTCCCCCAAACTGTCTTGGCTCTTACAGTATATCTATTCTATGAGTTTTTGTCTAACGTACCAAGTGAACTTAAATATGTCTTGATATTTGACAGGGCAAATTCTTCCAACCCCTCTGTAATTACTTTTTAAAATGTATTTTTCATTCAGTTTGTCAAATTCCATGAAAACTCTTGTTTATATATTAAGCAAGACCCAAAATGTAAAACCTTAATGAAGCAGAATGATTATTTTGACTACATCAAAAAACTTTAAAGGTGGCTAAACAAATACCACCTTGAACAATGTTAAATGACCAGGGGCAGGATGTGAGAAAACATCTACAACAGAGCATTCAAAATACACAGAGACTCCTGCAAACTAGCGTGTGTATTTAGAGTATATATGATAGTTTAATATCCTTAAATGAAAGGAATACTTTTCAGTTAGTAGGAAAAAAGAAAAACATTTCAACAAAAACAACAACAAAAAAAATGGGCAAAGGACATGAGAAAGTAAATCACAATAGAGGAAAAACAGTCAATGAACACTTGAACAGGTTTTAACTTCCTTAGTAATAAAAAACAAGTTTGGAAATAACAGGATATCACTAAACTATCCAAAGTTGTAAAATAATTAATAACGATAATAATAGAGTTGGCCAGGTTGCATAATTGCTGCTGAAAGTATAAACTGACGTAACTTCTCTGGGGGGCTATGTGGCACAATGCATTAAAAGTCCTTAAGACATGCACACCCTCTGATCCGGCGCTTCCATTCCTAGTACTGAAAAGGTATCATTCTAGATGTGCACAAAGATTTAGGCGTAAGAATGCCAATTCCTTGCTATTTCAAAGAACAAAAAATCAGAGACATCATAAACATAAACACAGTAAATGACCTGGGATCTATTCCATATGGCAGAAAATTGTAAAGTCACCAAAAATGATGTAGATGAATATTTATCATAATGGGAACATGTTCACAAAACAATGACGAAAAGTTAAGTTTAAAAATATACAACAGTTGTTGTTTTAAAAATTCCACCTGTCCATCCATTATCCTGATGTCTAGAAAAGATAAAAAATATATACACCGTATGTTAAAAGTGTGGTGGGATTATGAGAAATTTTCATGTTTTTTGTGCTTTTCTGTGTTTCTGACATTCCTACAATAATCATGTGCTACTTCTGTAATCAGGCAAATTTTTTTTTTTTTTTTTTTTTTTTTTGCGGTACGCCGGCCTCTCACTGTTGTGGCCTCTCCCGTTGCGGAGCACAGGCTCCGGACGCGCAGGCTCAGCGGCCATGGCTCACGGGCCCAGCCGCTCCGCGGCATGTGGGATCTTCCCAGACCGGGGCACGAACCCGCGTCCCCTGCATCGGCAGGCGGACTCTCAACCACTGCGCCACCAGAGAAGCCCCCAGGCAAATTATTTTTAAAGGAGAACAGTTCATTCTATGATTGGAATCAGAATATTTTCTATATAACAAAAATATATTTCATGTTATATTCAAAGACTATAAAGAACAAAATTAAAGCACCTGGACATTTGAGATCCCCAAAGACAAGCACTCAAAACAATGCACAACAGCAGGCTAAGCCACACCCAGGATGGTGGCAGCCTTCCCTGGGGCCTTCCTCGTACCTGTGATGGTGTTGACAACGGTTCGAAGGATAGTGGGCGGCTTTATCAGTTCTTTGAGGATGTTCGACTCGGTAGCCAATGGAAACCCGTTGTCAAGCATCTCTTCCAATACCTCATAAACCACAACCACATTGTCTTTTATCACTGGCTCTGAACAGACTCCAAAATAATCCTGATGAAAATACAATACGTGTATACATTTGTCACTCAGAGACTGTGATGAGTGAAGGAATGTTCCCAGAGAGCAAGGATCGAGTCCTGTCCACACGTGTTTACTCTGTGTTTCTGGGATCTTCTAAAATAAGTGAATGAAGCATAACCATGGTTCTTTTAGGCAGGCCCAGTTTGGTGGAAAGAACACCGGACTGGATTGTACTACAAGTGTCATTAATAACTTCTTTCATAAACTAGAGTAAGTCATTTAATCTCTTTGGGTTAGTTTCTTCAACTAATAAAATATGAAAAATACAAAACTGAATCTAGACTATTATATGTGTTTATGAACATGAATTTGAAAGAACTATGCAAAGTGGTAATACCTGATATGACATACATTGGACCTGAAAATCTTTTTAACTCTTACTGTTGCGCTATTCCTTAACATTCATGCAGCAAATAAGAATGGAGAGAGAAACAAAATGAAATGAGGGGGTGAGCTAGCACACCTGAAAATCTCTTTGGATCCCCTTACTCTAAGATGCTAGGATTCTAGTAACACTTTGTCCTTTTATTAACAAAGGTTAAACTTAGATACTAAATTGTCTGGGTTGTGGAAAAAGCACTGGATTCCAAATCAGAAGGCCTGGGTAATAATCTTAATTGTCACCTACTAGATTGTCATGCTGACTAATGTGGGTCTTGATTTCTCTCATAGTATAATCAGGATAATGCCGTGGGATGCACAGAGTTGTAAAAACTCAGCCTGATGGATGAACTGAGAACATGTATGAACATGCTTTGTAAACTACAAAGCACCATGTAAACTGTGGTGCGTGGCAATGAAATGATGCAGAGAGAAATGCTGTAGCCTCTTGGTGTGCCCCTCCTGGCAATGCCAGCACATCTGCTGCTTGGCCTCTCAGACAGCCCTCTAGGGATTCATCCACTGAGGGAAGTTCACCCTTTTTGAGAAAGCCCATTTTATTCACGGGCGGCACTGACTGTTAGGAAGTTCCTTCTTTTGCTAAACTGAAATTTGCTTCCTAGGTCTGCCTTACAGAACAGGTTTACATAACAGCCCCACAGTGATCTAGTGATCTGAAGACCAGGACAAGCTTTGACTTGCATTTTTCTTCACAGGGCCAAACTCCCTGTTTGGTCCTTCCACTGTTCGTGCTACAGTAAGGTTTCTAGATTCTTTCAGTCTTGCCATTTCTTTGAATTTGCTCTAGTTTTCCAATAGTCTCCTCATAGTATGACATCCAAAACAGAACACAGACTCCAGATATGACCTAAATTACATCAGATGATGTCAACTATCAGAGACATTCCAATATCCAAGAGCACTTAGGAGTCAGGAATGTGTTTCTAAAACAAAAAGATTTCTCCTTTAAAAACATGAAGATTGAAGGGGGGGAAAGTTATACAATTCCTTCTCAAGAATGATTTTATTTTGAAAAATAAATAAAACACCTCACTCAGGAAAAGGGAACCCTCCTACATTGTCAGTGGGAATGTAAATTGGTGCAGCCACTATGGAAAACAGTACAGAGGGGCCTTAAAACACTAAAAATAGAGCTACCATATGGTCCAGCAATCCCCTCCTTGGCATATGTCCAGACAAAACTATAATTCAAAAAGGTAAATGCACCCCTATGTTCATATATAGCAGCACTATTCACAACAGCCAAGACATGCAGCAACCTAAGTGTCCACTGACGTATAAATGGATAAAGAAGATGTGGTGTGTATATATATATATATATATATATATATGTACACACACACAATGGAATACTACTTTGCCTTAAAAAAGAATGAAATAATGCCATGTGCAGCAACATGGATGGACCTAGAGATCACTGTACTAAGTGAAGTAAGTCAGACTGAGAAAGACAAATACCATATGATATCACTTACATGTGGAATCTAAAATATGACACAAAGGAACTTATCTATGAAACAGAAACAGACTCACAGACATAGAGAACGGACTTGTGCTTGCCAAGGGGGAGGGAAGGTTGGGGAGGGATGGACTGGGAGTTTGGGGTTAGCAGATGCAAACTCTTATACAGAGAATAGATGGACCACAAGGTCCTACTGTATAACACAGGGAACTATATTCACTATCCTGTGATAAAACATAATGGACAAGAATAAGAAAAAAGGTATATATATATATATATATATATATATATATATATATATATATACACACACACACACATATGTATGACCGGATCACTTTGCTGTACAGCAGAAATTACCACAACATTGTAAAACAACTATACTTCAATAAAATAAACTTTAAAAAACACCTCCCTCGATTTTCTAATCAGGCAGAATGTGATTTTCTCAATCAGCAGCTGGAATGAGACTGGTGAGCAAGGCACAGCGCCACAGCAAAGTGCGTGCACTTCCATAGCGGGAGCTCTTTCCGCTATGAGAGAAAGAACGCAGCCAGAGAACACACATCAGATAAGACAATAAGACATTAAAATCAGGATGCGTCCATTTACTTTTAACTAATGCTTCCAAAATGGCAAGCTCTGAAGTCCCAGCCTTCCAAAGTAGCCACTTCGCTGTTTTCCCCAATTCCTCTGTGGTTTCAACAAGATTAAACAACATTTCTCACTTCCTGCCTTGTAATAAGTTACATCATATCACTACGGAGATGGGGGCAGACTGTTAACGGGGTAAAGCATCCCTGTGGAAATGCTAACAAGGCCCAGCTCAAGGGGCTGAAGATCAAAACTGCTGCTGGGTTCTTCTAGTTCTTCCATGTACTGGGGTTTATCATGTTCAGCTTTTCACTGTGTGATGGAACAAGTATGCCACTGGAATCCCAGAATAGAACTACCAGAAAAGAATTTGGGGAAAAAAATATAAATATATGTATATCCTTTGGGGATGAAACTGTTCTAAACATGTGATCTATATCTGAGGGCAAATGAAAGGACTCTTTGACTTGCTTTTTAATTTTTATCGTAATGTCTGGGTCCTTGTTCCCTTCTCCAATCCCACAATTTCTGTATTCATGTGACCAATTCCAGGCCTCACATGACACAGAAGTTAACCCAAAGGGCCCTTGATTCTCATGGATCGTTGAGTTATGCAAACAACCACAACTGTTAGAAGTTGAGCAATCCTTTTAGGGAGAGAATGTCTGAATCCAGAGTCTGGGCAGCCTAAAATCCTATGCCATAAAGGGTGCTAACATCCTAGTATGACATACCTCCCCACGCCCCAAGATCTCCAAATCTATTCCTGAAGGAAAAACTCGAAATGAAAACTGTATCTTGGAAAATGTGCCACTTAAGTTTTTACAGGTACAGAAGATTTTCTAATGTTAAGTTTGCAAAACAGCCCGTCACTGGTACCCATACGCTGTGGATGAGCACCCCAAATTCAAGCTGAAGGATGGGTTCCCAAATTACCCCTGCCAGGGTGAGTGAATCACTTTTTGATGCAACTCAAAGCAATGTTGTTAACTATAGTTAACATCAAGTCTACCATAAATAAAAAATCGAAACTCCTCAGCTTTGTGAACACAATGTAGGACAATTCCAATCTCTAGAACTGAAATGACTGTATACCATCATACCAAGTAGGGTGACTTTCCCAGGCAACGGGTTCAAAAGTAAACAATCTGTCATTCTAGATGCAGCCCATTCAATAAATAGAAACAAGCGTCTTACCAGATGGGAGAGGAAGTGAGCAATGTCAGAGTTTTAATTTCTTTTTTAAGTTCCTTCACTGAGGCTGAAAACAATGGAAAGAGAACTATAAAGACACTTTGTAAGGTACATGGATGAACTTCCTCACATTCACGCACCTGAAACGTGTCCACTACTCGGTGAAGGAACTCAATGACAAACAGAGGTGGCACCTCCGTCTGGATCACAGCCACAAAAAAGATCTTGTGACGGTAAACACTTAGGAGATAGTGGTGAGGGGTGGAGATAACTGGAGGAACATTTTCAGCCTCAGTTGCTCGCTCTTGTGCCTCGAAAAAGTAATCACAAACAGAACGGCTGACCACACTTTTCCAGTGTTTCTCCAGGAAAATATCTCCAGAGGAGTTGATCAAGAAAAGGCTGTGAATCATGGTGGAGACTGTCAGTGAGAGAGGAAAGTCTTTTTCCGTCCGACAGCCACTGCAAATGCTCAGCTCTAAAAACAAGAGAAGCTATGATCAGTTCCAGTCAACCAAAACCCCCTCCCCATCTGTCCAGCAGCCCAAGCCTTCTTACCCACCTTTCAAGACGATACTCAAGTCTTCTGCTACTGCAGGAGCCCGAAGTATCCCTCCCTAGAATTCCTAAGGGTAATTATCAGCCATCTCATTTGTCAGCTAATCATATACTGTCATCTTTACTACTGCCTGAATCATATCCATTTAAAATTCCACTTAATTTTTGAGTGTCTATTTTCTCAACTGGAGCTCCTTGAGGAAAAAAAGCCCCTGCCTCATGTTTTTTTGTTGCCTCCTTGTAACAAGAGGGCTTCAAAGAACACTGATGAGTTTCATGTATTTGGCAACAACACACACATATAAGAAATGGTTATGGTTGTGTAGTCTCATACAGTAGGCATCGGACAAATGGGGCCACTGAGCACTTCAAATGTGGTTGGTCCAAACTGAGATGTGCTGTGAATGTAAGACACGCACCAGATTTTGAAGGCTTTGTATGGAAAAAAAAAAAAGAATTTAAGATAGCTTACCAATAATTTAATGTCAATTAATAATATTAAATTAATACGGATTATACTTGATATATTGGGTAAATAAAAGATATAAAAATTAATTCAACTGGTTTATTTTTTAAATGTGCTTACTAAAACGTAAAATTACATAGTATGTGGATCGCTGCCTATTTCTACTGGATAGCGATGGTCCACGGAATAGAGCTGTCGTTGTGGTCTTGATTTATCCAGTCAGACTCCATTCTCTAAGTACTTGTTATGCACAAGGCTCTACATTGGACGCCTTTTAAAAAAATCCCTCTGGGGGATCCCCCAGGTCCCTCAGGCGGCGGCATCTCTACGGTGCCAGTCCCCAGAAACGAGGCGGCCGCACAGGACCCCAGCTGTGGTCACTCCGCGAACTGGTCCAGGTAGCCAAATCGCGAAGGCCTGTTGTACCAAGTGCCGCAGGGTGAGCTTAATCCCTCTGCCGGCGACGAGACTGCGGGAAGGAGAGGGGGCCGGGGAGCCACGCTGTGGCGGCGCAGAGTCGGCTGCCAACGAGGGTTATTTCTGCGCTGGTCGCAGGGAGGATGGAGGCCGCTTGGGGCGAGGTAGACGCGGGCGGATTAAGGTGTGCGCACGATCCGGGGCTGAAAAGGGTCGCACATCTGCGCACCTGCGTCGCCATGACAACAATGTCCCCTCCTCCCCCAGCCCTCCGGCCGGAGCAGGCCACCTCCCCAGACCGGGACTCAGCCCCTCACCTCTCCCTGCCGCATCACGCAGCTTGGAGGGTCGGTCTGGCTGCACCCCGTGGCCCCGCCCCTGCCCCGCGCGCCCCCGTCCAGACCACCGCGCGCCCAGCCCCAAACGGTACCCGGGTCCTCAGCCCTCCTTACCCCACTTGCTCTTCGCAGCGCCCACCGCTCGGCCGCGCGGACAGGCCCCGCCCCCGGGCGCACCCCCGCGCCCGCCGGCCGCCTCTCGCCCGCTGATTGGCCGGCCAGAGGGACTCTCGTCAGCCCCGCCCGCGACCGAGGTCTGAAGGCCTCTCATTGGGCATCGGCGATCCATTGCTCCCCTCTGATTGATCGCGGTCCGCTGCTCACCCTGTTCTGGAGCCCCCAATTGGCCCTTGTTCAGGCCCCGGTAATCTCTGATTGGTGCAGCTCTGGGGCTCTGAGCCCTGATTGGCTGTCATGAACAGTCGGCAGACCGCCCGGCCCCTACCCACCCAGTCACAAAGGGCCCGGGCGTCTTGGCTGCCACCTGCGTAACCGCGGAGTGCGCCTCGAAAGGGATGCGAAAAGTGTGACTTCTAGGGCACGATTTATCGAAGAGCATATCATGGATGATAAATCCTGAGCAGTAATAACTACTCTCCATTAAATAAGTGCGTTTAAAAAGAGACGTGATGCCTTTTCATTTACGTGCATTGAGTAAAGGTGATTGGCTGTAACGGCGTCCTGTCAAGAGCTCTGAACCTGGATTCAGGAGGCCTCTTTTAGGCCCTGCTCGACCTTGGGCAAGGCACTTAACCTTTCAGAGTCTCAGTTCCCAGATCTGAAAATGAGGGGGTTGGGCAGGTCTCTCTCCAAATTGCAGTGGAGCTCTGATGGCTATTTTAAGTTTGACTCAAGCCACTGTGTCCCAGAAAAGCATGCAGTAGAAGTCAAAAGACAAGGTTAAACCTAGTTGTTAAGTGGGATGGGGTGTGGAAGGGGTTTGCCAAGGTGCCTGGACATTGAATGTGCTCAATAAAATGGTAAGCTGTGGTGATGATGGTGACGAAGCCGCAGACAAGGAGCGCGTCTCCCTGCCTGTGCTGTGGTTTTCACTTGGAGGGGCAGCTGCTCCTGACACAGGACCATGATAGGTGTTTATTGAAGGTGGCATGGATTGTTCTTTGCCATACTTGCTAAGGGCAGATAGTTGGCTAATTTTGAACGAAGTCCGAGAGACAACCCCAAATCAGAATGGCTGAGTCATGAGGCATCCTCCTGTAGGGTTAGGGGCTCTGGTGCCAGACCCGCGGGTTTGAATCCTGCTCCAACACTTTACCAGCTGTGTCAGTGAGAAAGTAGCTTAACTTCCCTAAATGTCAAGTTCCTTACTTTCAAATAAGGACACTAATAGTACGTACTTCAGTACCTACTTCGGAAAGTTGTTGTGAGGATTGAGTTAGAAAAGTGTCAGCGATGGTTACTGCCTAAGAAGCAGCACAAGATACAATTACACACGGTTACTAAGCAATGTGTGTCTAAGGTGCAAAGATGCTATCACTGCTGCGGGCATTTCTCACTCATTCACTGAATTAACCTTTGCTGAGGGCCTCCCCTGTATGAAGTCCTGTGCCGGGCATACTGCAATGACCAACAGCACAGGCCGAGTCTCTTGTCAGAGAGCCTGGCTGAGAAGACAAATGAGAAGAAATTACAAAACGGTGTGATGAGTAAGGAGCACATCGGGGAGCGAGGCGTTGCTGGTAGAAGGGGCAGACTTAGAGTCAGGGAAGTCCATCTAAACTGAAACCTGAAAGAGGAATACAGATTCCACTGAGGAAAGGACAGAGAAGAGTACACGTGGAAAGCTCTAGAGATGAGAGAGGAGACTATAGCTGAGCTAGAACAGGAGAAAGAATGAAGACTTTCTTCTTTTTTTTTTTCCTAAAATGAGATTGGGGGCGTAAGTAGGAGCCAGCTGGTCGTGAGCTTTGTAATAATTGTTGTTGTTTTTTAAAATTTATTTTATTGAAGTATAGTTGATTTACAATGCTGTCTTAATTCCCACTGTACTGCAAAGTGATTCAGTTATACACATGTAGACATTCTTTTCCATATTCTTTGCCACTATGGTTTATCACAGAATATTGAATGTAGTTCCCTGTGCTGTACAGTAGGAACTTATTGTTCACCCATTCTGTGTACAATAGTTTGCATGTAATAACTGTTCATTGTTATAAAACACTGCACCTCTAGCAGCCATCCAAGTGGAGATGTTGGGAAGGCAGCCAGATATATGAGTTTAGGGTCTGGGAGGCAGGTCTGAACTAGAGAGACATAAATTTGGAGTTATCAGTATATATGGATATTTAGTCATGGGACTAGTTAAGATGACTAAGAGAGTGAGCACAGAGAGAGGAGAGGCCCAGAGTCAGGGGACTCCAAAGTTAAGGGTTCATAGAAGAGGGGAAGATCCAGGTTCATTTCATCCCCCCACCTACCCTAAAATGAATCATTGCTATGACCCCCTTTTTACAGATGAGAAAACTGCCGGGAGTGCTTAAGTAACTTTCTGAAGGTCAAGCAAGTAGGTGAGTGGCAGGGATGGAATTCAAGCACACAGGGTGGTCTAAGCAGCGCTCCTTGAAGTGCCACCTCCTGCCTCTCTCAGAAGCCCGAAAGCCCACTAAGAGATGTTAAGTGGGAGAGTGAAATGCCTTCAGACTGACATTTCAGAAAGACCATGTGTATGGGATGGATTAGGGAAGGCGGAGCTTGGGCGCAGGGAGGGCATTTAGACTACTGCAGTAATCCACATGAGAGATGCTTGTGACTGCAGCCAAGATGGGGGGTTGCAAAGAAGTGGACAAACTCCAATGATAGGTAGAAGGATAGAGATCAGGGACTAGCTGAAAGTGAGTGGTGAGAGAGACTAGGAATCAAAGTTGATTCATAGGTTTCTGATTTGGGCAACCATGTGGATGGACGTGTCATATGCTGAGATGGGGATCCCAGGAAGAGAGGCATGTTGAGGGCAAAGAGAGGTGGCATGAATTCAGTCATAGAGGTGCCCAGGGTCACTAACAGGTCGACATGCAAATATTTGTTGAGTTGAAACAAACCACGTAGAACCTGGGAGCTCGAATAGTACATTCCCATCGTTTTAAGAGAGACCACAGGAAATCATGGACAACTGGTGAGTCTATTTCAGGCATGAAAATCTCCAGGGGGAAATTCCCTGGTGGTTCAGTAGTTGGGACTCTGTGCTTTCAGTGCTGAGGGTTTCGGTTTGGTCCCTAGTCGGGGAGCTAGGATCCTGTAAGACAACGTGCGGTGTGACCAAAAAAAAAAAAAAGGAAGGAAGGAAAGGAGGGAGGGAGGGAGGAAGGAACGAAGGAAGGAAAGAAAAAGAAAGAAAGAATGAAAGAAAGAAAATCTCCAGGAAAAGATTTTCTAAAGCTGCCACTGATGAACCATCCTAACAGCTCTTCCTGCTGTGAAGTTTTCTACCATAAAAAGCCAACACCAACCCTCCTACACTGTTGGTGGGAATGTAAATTTGTACAACCATTATCGGGAACAGTACAGAGGTTCCCTAAAAAACTAAATATAGGGCTTCCCTGGTGGCGCAGTGGTTGAGAATCCGCTTGCCAATGCGAGCAACAAGGGTTCAAGCCCTGGTCCAGGAAGATCCCACATGCTGCAGAGCAACTAAGCCCGTGTGCCCCAACTACTGAGCCTGCGCTCTAGAGCCCGCGAGCCACAGCTACTGAAGCCTGTGCGCCTAGAGCCCGTGCTCCACAGCAAGAGAAGCCACTGCAATGAGAAGGCTGCAAACCACAATGAAGAGTAGCCCTTGCTCGCCGCAACTAGAGAAAGCCCGTGCACAGCAACAAAGACCCAACACAGACAAAAATAAATAAATTAAATAAATTAAAAAAACAAAAAAATGAAATATAGAACTACCATATAATCCAGCAATTCCACTCCTGGGCATATACCCAGAGAAAACCATAATTCAAAAAGACACATGCACCCCATGTTCATTGCAGCACTATTTACAATAGCCAAGACATAGAAGCAACCTAAATTTCCATCAACAGAGGAATGGATAAAGAAGATGTGCTGCATATACAATGGAATATTACTCAGCCATAAAAAAGAATGAAATAATGCCATTTGCAGCAACATGAATGGACCTGGAGATTATCATATTAAGTGAAGTAAGTCAGACAGAGAAAGACAAATACTGTATGATATCACTTATATGTGGAATCTAACAAAAAATGATACAAATGAACTTATTTACAAAACAGAAACACACTCGCAGATCTCAAAATCAAACTTATGGTTACCAAAAGGGAAACATGAAGGGAAGTGATAAATTAGGAGATTGGGATTAACACATACACACTACTATATATAAAACAGGTAACTAGGGCTTCCCTGGTGGCGCAGAGGTTGAGAGTCCGCTTGCCTATGCAGGGGACACGGGTTCGTGCCCCGGTCCGGGAAGATCCCACATGCCGCGGAGCGGCTGGGCCCGTGAGCCATGGCCGCTGAGCCTGCGCGTCCGGAGCCTGTGCTCCGCAACGGGAGAGGCCACAACAGTGAGAGGCCAGCGTACCGCAAAAAAAAAAAAAAAAAAAAAAAAAA
>RJWK010045366.1:0-18045 GCA_004363435.1 Platanista minor
GCAGAGGGCTGTGTACCAGATGAAGGAACAAGATAAAACCCCAGAAAAACAACTAAATGAAGTGGAGATAGGCAACCTTCCAGAAAAAGAATTGAGAATAATGATAGCGAAGATGATCCAGGACCTTAGAAATAGAATGGAGGCAAAGATCGAGAAGATACAAGAAATGTTTAACAAAGACCTAGAAGAATTAAAGAACAAACAAACAGAGATGAACAAGACAATAACTGAAATGAAAACCACACTAGAAGGAACCAATAGCAGAATAACTGAGGCAGAAGAACGGATAAGTGACCTGGAAGACAGAATGGTGGAATTCACTGCTGCGGAAAAGAATAAAGAAAAAAGAATGAAAAGAAATGAAGACAGCCTAGGAGACGTCTGGGACAACATTAAATGCAACAACATTCACATTACTTGGGTTCCAGAAGGAGAAGAGAGAGAGAAAGGACCTGAGAAAATATTCGAAGAGATTATAGTCGAAAACTTCCCTAACATGGGAAAGGAAATAGCCACCCAAGTCCAGGAAGTGCAGAGAGTCCACACAGGATAAACCCAAGGAGAAACACACAGAGACACATAGTAAGCAAACTGACAAAAATTAAAGACAAAGAAAAATTATTAAAAGCAACAAGGGAAAAACAACAAATAACATACAAGGGAACTCCCATAAGGTTAACAGCTGATTTCTCAGCAGAAACTCTACAAGCCAGAAGGGAGTGGCATGATATATTTAAAGTGATGAAAGTGAAGCACCTACAACCAAGATTACCCAGCAAGGATCTCATTCAGATTCAACAGAGAAATCAAAAGCTTTACAGACAAGCAAAAGCTAAGAGAATTCAGCACCACCACACCAGCTCTACAACAAATGCTAAAGGAACTTCTCTAAGTGAGAAACACAAGAGAAGAAAAGGACCTACAAAAACAAACCCAAAACAATTAAGACTCATATATATGCTGTCTACAAGAGACCCACTTCAGACCTAGGGACACATACAGACTGAAAGTGAGGGGATGGAAAAAGATACTCCATGCAAATGGAAATCAAAAGAAAGCTGGAGTAGCAATTCTCATATCAGACAAAATAGACTTTAAAATAATGTTATAAGAGATAAGGAAGGACACTACATAATGATTAAGGGATCAATCCAAGAAGAAGATATAACAATTGTGAATATTTATGCACCCAACATAGGAGCACCTCAATATGTAAGGCAAATGGTAACAGCTATAAAAGAGGAAATCGAGGGGCTTCCCTGGTGGCACAGTGGTTAAGAATCCACCTGCCAATGCAGGGGACACAGGTTCTTGCCTGGTCCGGGAAGATCCCACATACTGTGGAGCAACTAAGCCCATGCACCACAACTACTGACCCTGCACTCTAGAGCCTGCGAGCCACAACAACTGAGCCCACGTGCCACAACTACTGAAGCCTGCGCGCCTAGAGCCTGTGCTCCGCAACAAGTCACTGCAATGAGAAGCCTGCGCACCACAATGAAGAGTTGCCCCCGCTCGCCTGCAACTAAAGAAAGCCCACGTGCAAAAATGAAGACCCAACACAGCCAAAAATAAATAAATAAATTTTTTTTTTTTTTTTTTAAAGAGGAAATCAACAGTAACACAATAATAGTGAGGGACTTGAACACCTCACTTACACCAATGGACAGATCATCCAGAAAGAAAATTCATATGGAAACACAAGCTTTAAATGACACAATAGACCAGATAGATTTAATTGATATTTATAGGACATTCCATCCGAAAACAGCAGATTACACTTTCCTCTCAAGTGCACATGGAACATTCTCCAAGATAGATCACATCTTGGGTCACAAATCAAGCCTCAGTAAATTTAAGAAAATGGAAATCATATCAAGCATCTTCTCTGACCACAATGCTATGAGATTAGAAATCAGTTACAGGGAAAAAAACATAAAAAACACAAACACATGGAGGCTAAACAATGTGTTACTAAATAACCAGGAGATCACTGAAGAAATCAAAGAGGAAATCAAAAAACACCTAGAGACAAATGACAATGAAAACACGACGATCCAAAACCTATGGGATGCAGCAAAGGCAGTTCTAAGAGGGAAGTTTATAGCTATACAAGCCTACCTCAAGAAACAAGAAAAATCTCAAATAAACAATCTAACCTTACACCTAAAGGAACTAGAGAAAGAAGAACAAACAAAATGCAAAGTTAGCAGAAAGAAAGAAATCATAAAGATCAGAGCAGAAATAAATGAAATAGAAACAAAGAAAACAACAAAGATCAATAAAACGAAAAGATGGTTCTTTGAGAAGATAAACAAAATTGATAAACCTTTAGCCAGACTCATCAAGAAAACGAGGGAGAGGACTCAAATCAATAAAATTAGAAATGAAAAAGAAGAAGTTACAATGGACACCGCAGAAATACAAAGCATCCTAAGAGACTACTACAAGCAACTATAAAATGGACAACCTGGAAGAAATGGACAAATTCTTAGAAAGGTATAACCTTCCAAGACTGAACCAGGAAGAAATAGAAAATAGGAACAGACCAATCACAAGTAATGAAATTGAAACTGTGATTAAAAATCTTCCAACAAACAAAAGTCCAGGACCAGATGGCTTCACAGGCGAATTCTTTCAAACATTTAGAGAAGAGTTAACACCCATCCTTCTCAAATCCCTCCAAACAATCGCAGAGGAAGGAACACTCCCAAACTCATTCTATGAGGCCACCATCACCCTGATACCAAAACCAGACAAATATACTCCAAAAAAAGAAAATTACAGACCAATATCACTGATGAATGTAGGTGCAAAAATCCTCAACAAAATACTAGCAAACAGAATCCAACAACACATTAAAAGGATCATACACCATGATCAAGTGGGATTTATCCCAGGAATGCAAGGATTCGTCAATATACTCAAATCAATCAATGTGATAAACCATATTAACAAACTGAAGAATAAAAACCATATGATCATCTCAATAGATGCAGAAAAAGCTTTTGACAAAATTCAACACCCATTTATGATAAAAACTCTCCAGAAAGTGGGCATAGAGGGAACCTACCTCAACATAATAAAGGCCATATACAACAAACCCACAGCAAACATCATTCTGAATGGTGAAAAAACTGAAAGCATTTCCTCTAAGATCAGGAACAAGCCAAGGATGTCCATTCTCACCACTCTTATTCAACATAGTTTTGGAAGTCCTAGACACGGCAATCAGAGAAGAAAAAGAAATAAAAGTAAAACTGTCACTGTTTGCAGATGACATGATAATATACATAGATAATCCTAAAGATGCCACCAGAAAACTACTAGAGCTAATCAATGAATTTGGTAAAGTTGCAGGATACAGAATTAATGCACAGAAATCTCTTGCATTCCTAATCACTAACAGCTAAATATCAGAAACAGAAATTAAGGAAACAATCCCATTCACCATTGCAACAAAAAGAATAAAATACCTAGGAATAAATCTACCTGAGGAGGTAAAAGACCTGTACTCAGAAAACTATAAGACACCAATGAAAGCAATCAAAGACAACACAAACAGATGGAGAGATATACCATGTTCTTGGATTGGAAGAATCAATACTGTGAAAATGACTATACTACCCAACGCAATCTACAGATTCAATGCAATCCCTATCAAATTACCAATGGCATTTTCTACAGAGCTAGAACAAAAAAAATCTTAAAATTTGTATGGAGTCACAAAAGACCCCGAATAGCCAAAGCAATCTTGAGGGAAAAAAATGGAGCGGGAGGAATCAGACTCCCTGACTTCACACTATACTACAAAGCTACAGTAATCAAGACAATATGGTACTGGCACAAAAACAGAAATATAGATCAATGGAACAGGATAGAAAGCCCAGAGATAAACCCATGTACATATGGTCACCTTATCTTTGATAAAGGAGGCAAGAATATACAATGGAGAAAAGACAGCCTCTTCAATAAGTGGTGCTGGGAAAACTAGGCAGCTACACATAAAAGAATGAAATTAGAACACTCCCTAACACCATACACAAAAATAAATTCAAAATGGATTAGAGACCTAAATGAAAGACCGGACACTATAAAACTCTTAGAGAAAACATAGGAAGAACACTTTATGACATAAATCACAGCAAGATCTTTTTTGACCCACCTCTTAAAGTAATGGAAATAAAAACAGAACTAAACACATGGGACCTAATGAAACTTAAAAGCTTTTGCACAGCAAAGGAAACTATAAACAAGATGAAAAGAGAATGCTCAGAATGGGAGAAACTATTTGCAAACGAATCAATGGACAAAGGATTAATCTCCAAAATATATAAACAGCTGATGAAGCTCAATATTAAAAAAAAAAAAAAAACCAATCAAAAAATGGGCAGAAGACCTAAATAGACATTTCTCCAAAGAAGACATACCAACAAACACATGAAAAGATGCTCAACATCACTAATTATTAGAGAAATGCAAATCAAAACTACAATGAGGTATCACCTCATACCAGTTAGAATGGGCATCATCAGAAAATCTACAAACAACAAATGCTGGAGAGGGTGCAGAGAAAAGGGAACCCTCCTGCACTGTTGGTGGGAATGTAAATTGATACAGCCACTATGGAGAACAGTATGGAGGTTCCTTAAAAAACTAAAAATAGAATTACCATATGACCCAGCAATCCCACTACTGGGTATATACCCAGAGAAAACCATAATTCAGAAAGACACATGCACCCCAATGTTCACTGCAGCACTATTTACAATAGCCAGGTCATGGAAGCAATGGATAAAGAAGACATGGTACATATATACAATGGAATATTACTCAGCCATAAAAAGGAACGAAATTGGGTCATTTGTAGAGATGCGGATGGACCTAGAGACTGTCAATACAGAGTGAAGTTAAGTCAGAAAGAGAAAAACAAATATCGTATATTAACGCATATATGTGGAATCTAGAAAAATGGTACAGATGAACAGGTTTGCAGGGCAGAAATAGAGACACAGATGTAGAGAACAAACGTATGACACTAAGTGGGGGGAAGCGGCGGGGCGGTGGTGGTGGTGGGATGAATTGGGAGATAGGGATTGACATGTATACACTAATATGTATAAAATGGATAACTAATAAGAACCTGCGGTATAAAAAAATAATAAAATTCAAAAAAAAAAAGAGGTTACCCTCAGGAGGTCTCATCGGCCAGAAAGACACGCTGGCCTGTCTGTGTTGGGGAAAGAGGGGGAGGCCGAGACGCTGGGGACACCGTCTGTGGGCTGATCTGCCTCTAAGCCCGTGGTCCAGCACCATGTCTCTTCTCAAAGCTTTCCAGGGAAAGGTACTCCACAGGTAGTCCAATGAACGTGCAATAGCCCTACCCTACATCTAACTAGAGGCACTCACACTGCAGCTGTGAAAGGCAGAGTCTAACCATCACCAGTGAGGACTGGAAACGATCACAGGACTGGGAGTCAAGGAGCCAGGCTGCAGCCCAGCTGCTCCACAAACGAGCTCTGGGGCCTTGGCCGGTCACTTCCCTCCGGACCCTCACACAGCTTTCTCTTCTTAAACATGTGCCCTGACAACCATAGGCTTTTTATTCAAATGTGCCCAAATTATACAGACTTTGGAAACAGACCTGAACGCTGGCTCAACAACAGCTCTCTGGGGCTCAGTCTCCCTTCCTGTAAAACGAACATGTTCCAGGCCCCCGTGAGTAGTCCAGTTCCAAAAGTCCAGGGGCAAACGGCAGGGCAAGAAAGGGGTCCCCTTGAGCCCCAAGGCTGAGGACAGCGCTGGTGGGTGTGGTGACAGAGAGGCCTGGTGCCGGCGGTGGGAAAGCTGATGGGTTGGGGAGACACTTTGGTCTGGAGGCACATTAGTCACCAGCTGGGATCCGGTTCTCATGCTGCTCCAGCCCACACCGTGGAGTGGGTAGCAGCCCATCGCTTCTGTGTCTGTCTTTTCCTGCTAGATTCTCAGCATCTCAGGAGGGGACCACACCTCCCTTCAGGTCTGCATCCCCAGGACCCGGCACCTGTTTGCCAAATGAACGAATGGCTCTGCCATCAAAAGCTGATGCCTCTGATTTCAAACTAGGTCAGAATCCAGCCACGTCTCACCACCCCCGTGTCCAAGCGACCTCCCTCCCTGGTCAGACGACGGAACGGCCTTCTGCCTGGATTCCCTGCTCCCAATCTATTCTCCATGCAGCAGCCACAGCCATCCTGTTAGAACCCAAACCCCCTCCAACAGTTCCCTCCTCCCTCCCTTGAAAGTATCCAAGCCCCTACAATAGCCTGAAGGCCCCCGCAGGATCTGTCCACCCGCCCCCAGATCAGCCCCTCTCCAACCTCCTGCCACCGGCCTTTGGGTCTCTGAGTTATTGCTGGTCGTGCCAGGCCCCTCCCACCTCAGGGCCTTCACGCATCCTGTTCTCTGCCCCAGAGACGCGCACAGGCCACTGCCTCACCTTCATACCCCGCGGGCATCGTTGCTCAACAGCCATTTTCAGGGGGACGTCTTCCCTCAACACCCCACTGAAAGCTAAGGTCACCCCACACCCCCTTCACTTTCTCCAGCTCCTTCTAAGCACCATGTGACCCACTTACTTATGTAGCACACGGTCTATCCCCGACTCCCATCAGGAGGAAAGCTCCTGTGAACAGGGGTTCTTTTCTCTTCAGACCTAAAGCTAGGAAAGTGCTACACACAGTACACACTCAATAAATATTTGCTAAATGAATGATAAGATGTTGGTCACATCTTCTGCGGGAACACTGAGTTAAAGAAGTACAAATAACCTTTCACTTCCGACTAGTCCAACATCATTCTCAAAGTGCTTTCCTGTCCCGGTCTCATTTGAGCTTCTCTCTGCAGAAGCAAATCCAGATTTTGGTGGGGTCTAAAACACCTGAAAACTGGGAGGCCCTCTTTGAGAAAAAGAACTGAAAATACAAACACAAAATTAGGTTAAGGAGGTGATGGGTGGGTTCACTCTCTTGATGGTGCTGATGGTTCCGTAAGTCAAACTTACCCAACTGTCCACTCCAAATATGGACTGTTTATTGTATGTCAATTACATTTCAGTAAAGCTACCTTAAAATTTTTAATTAAAAATAAAGTTTGGGCTTCCCTGGTGGCGCAGTGGTTGAGAATCTGCCTGCCAATGCAGGGGACACGGGTTCGAGCCCTGGTCTGGGAAGATCCCACATGCCGCGGAGCAACTGGGCCCGTGAACCACAACTACTGAGCCTGCGCGTCTGGAGCCTGTGCTCCGCGACAAGAGAGGCCGTGATAGTGAGAGGCCCGCGCACCTCAACGAAGAGTGGCCCCCGCTCGCCGCTACTGGAGAAAGCCCTCGCACAGAAACGAAGACCCAACACAGCCAAAAATAAATAAATAATAAATAAATAAACAAACAAACAGTTTTGGAAATTCCCTGGCAGTCCAATGGTTAGGACTTGGCGCTTTCACTACTAGGGCCTGGGCTCGATCCCTGGTCAGGGAACTAAGATCCTACAAGCCATGTGGTGCAGCTAAATAAATAAATAAATAAGAGTTTAAAAAAATATCAAATAAAAAGTTTAGGCACCTGGAAGGGGCCCACGCAGGTGAGGGGCCCCGAAGTGTGAGCCTTACTGACATCACAGGAAATCTGACCTCCCCCACAGAAGGGCAGGCAGATGGAGAAACTGAGGCCAGAAAATCTCACTCAGATGGGCCACCGGCAGACCTAGGGCTAACACCCGGGTTTGCATCGTGGCTTAGCCACTTGGAAGTGGCACAGGGCCTGGCGGAGAAGGTGCTCGGTCCACAGGAGGTCCACTCCCAGTCCGGGCGGGCCTCCTGGCCGGACGCAGTGGCATGTACTCTGTAGCACCCATTAAACAGCAGCTGGGAAGCCCCTGCCCAGCCCCGGCTGAGACCCTTACTCCACACATCACAGATGACCCCCATGTCATGAGGACGGAGCCCCCGCCCAGCCCCAGCACCACCTCTGTCTCTGCCACAGGGTCCAGGAGGCCTGTCCTACAGACAGGTCCTAGGCACGGCCCAGGCCCTAGGCACGAGGCCAGCAGTGGGGTCACAGGAGCCAGACCCAGGGTCCCAGCCTGGCTCGGCTGTCTTTGTACATTTCAAGTTGTGTTTCTCTCCTCTCGGGAGAGGCCTCCTCCTCTCCCTTGCAGGCCCCTCGGACCGTATTCCAGCCAGGCCCGTCCTGCTGCTCAGCAGCGGAGGATCTCCTGGGTGGGAGTGGAGCCCTGGGTTTCTCTGGGGGCCTGGAGCCAAGGGGGGCAAACAGCTCCCTTCCTGCCCCCTGAGGTCCTCCCGAGGTCAACCCGGCCATTCAACTGCCTCCAAACCAGCTGGCATCTAATCCAGGCCTTACACAGACACAGGGAACTGCTGTAGTTTCTTTCACTCTCGTGATAACAGTAACAATAATGAACGTCTGTGGAGCACTTACAGGTACCCGTACAAACACAGAGTGAACACAGTAAACTTTATGTGTCTTCACACGTTCATCCTCACAACAGCTCCTGCAGCTGGTCTCTCATCTTCATTCTACCTGCAGTGTGGTTCTAGAGTCTATCTCCTAACTTCTCTTTAACACAGGATTGAGGGGATGGACCAGGGGGCACCAGGGGTCCTAGCTAGCCTAAGGGAGAAGAAACTAAGGCCCAGAGAGGGAAAGTGATTTATTCAAAGTCATGTGGTTTATTACTGTCCCAAGGCCACAGGAACATCCCTTTCTAAGGTCACACCCAGGGCTTCACAATGGCTGCTTTTCCCCACGGATGTCTCCCCTGACTGGGCTGGGAGTTTCTTCTGCCAGAGACCATTCTGCTCCGCTTCTCTGGACCATCCACCCGCCTACCACACCCGGCCAATTCCCTGGGTCTCTGCATGAAGTAAGTCCTTAGTGATGTCTCACTGCTCCTGGCCCTGACCCTGGCCCTGGCCCAGGTCCTGCAGGGAGAGCCAACTATTTGGACCAAGAGGCGGCCCACCTGTTTTTGTTTTTGTTTTAATATTTATTTCTGTGCCGGGTCTTAGTTGTAGCATGCATGCGGGATCTAGTTCCCCGACCAGGGATCGAACCTGGGCCCGCTGCATTGGGAGCGCAGAGTCTTACTCACTGGACCGCCAGGGAAGTCCCAATGCCCACGTGTTTTCACTCTCTCCTGGACAGCAGTACTCAGAGCCGTAGGAGCCAAAGTGCCCTGGATGACTGAGACGCCAGGAGGCTCCCAGAGCTGGGGGAGAAGCAGAGATGTAAGGAGTGTGCAGAGCTGTGAAGCCACAGTGAAGGCAGCAAGGAAGAGCAATGGCAGGGGAGCTCCCCGGTGGCCCAATGGTTAGGATTCCGGGCTTTCACTGCCATGGCCCAGGTTCAATCCCCGGTCAGGGAATGGAGATCACGCAAGCCACACGGCGTGGCCAAAAAAAAAAAAAAAAGAGCAACAGCAGGAGGAAACTAGTAGAAAATCCAGGTGAGCTGGTGGGAAGGCAAGAGCTGCATCCTCGTCCCAGCTCTGCCACCAGCTGCATAACCCCAGGCCTCCCACCCTCTGGAGGCTGAGATCCCGGACCGGGGCAGGAGGCCAACCTGGACCACGTGGAGGCCAGCCGGGCAGCTGGGCATTGCAGTGTGGCAGGTGGCTTTGGCCAACCCCAGAGAGGGCCTGGGTGGGACTGGAAAGGACACCCCACCAGACTGTGGCCCATCTGTCAGAGGACATGTGTCCAAAGCCCCCAGCTCACACCCACAGCCCCACCCACCATGGGCAAGGACGGCAGTGGACCCTCGGGCTGAAGGCGGGGCACTCCCAATGCAGGGTCCACACAGAGTGACGACCACCTTCTCCAAACCCCACACCCCCCTGGGAGGCTCTTTCCTCCTCAGTCACACAAGAGCATCAAACCCCATCTGGTAAATCCTGTCTGGGACAGGCCTCTTCTGTGTCTCACTTCCTCCCTGTACCAGCCCTACCCCAGGGCCATAAACACATTCAGGGTTTATGCCCTTTAAGAAGGGTCATCAAAGACAGTTGTTTTGCTAATATTGTTGATAAGGTCCTATTAGAACTAAAGCTATTAGTTTTCAGAGTTGAAAAGGGCATGAGCTTCCCCGCAGGTAGACAGATCTTTGCTTCAACAGAGGCCTCACAGGGAGCTCTTTATAGGAGCTGACATTTCACCCCTGCGGGCAGGGGTGGGGAGGAGCCCAGCCCCCACCAATGCCCACAGCCTGGCCTGGGGGCGCCCTGGCTAGGAATCAACTGAAGCTATAAACACCTGCAGCTGGAGGAGGCGGCTATTTGTGGAGAAGAAACTTTTCAGGCCTGACATCCGAGCTGTTACCACTATTGTCCCTGGAGGGCTCTGAGGCTTCTGGTGAAATCCTACGCCATCTTCAAGGCCACTCCGCCTGGAGTCCTGGTGCACAGGGTCTGTGTCTCCCTGGGCTCAAGTCATTTGAGCTCCTTAAGGGCAGGAAGAGAGGTCCCCTCCAGCTCTGCAGCCCCACACTGTTCACTGGTACCTCTCGTCCCAGCAGCTCATGAAAAGATGCTCAACATCACTAACCTTAGGGAAATGCAAATCAAACCATGAGATACCACCTCACACTCACACCCACTAGAATGGCTATTGAAAAAAAAAAACAAAAAAAACAAAATAACAAGCGTTGGTGAGGATGTAAAGATATTAAAACACTTGTACATTGCTGGCAGAATGTAAAATGATGCAGCCACTTATGGGAGATAGTCTGGTAGTTCCTCAAAATGTTAAACAGAATCACCATACGATCCAGCAATTCCACCTCTACGTATATACCCCAAATAACTGAAAGCAGGGTCTCAAAGAGATATCTGTATACCCAGGTTCATAGCAGCGTTATTCACAATAGCCGAAAGATGGAAACACCCACATATACATCAATAGATAAATGGATCAACAAAACGTGGTCCATCCACACAATGGAATATTATTCAGCGATTAAAAAGAAGAATGAAGTTCTGACAGAGGCTACAACATGGATGAACCTTGAAGACATTGTCCTAAGAGAAATAATCCAGACGCAGACGGGCAAGTACTATATGATTCCACTACTGTGATGTACCCAGAACAGGCAAATTCGTGATCTACATAAAGGAGATCAGAGGCTACCAGGGCCTGGGGGGAGGGGGGGAAGGCGGAATGGGGAGTTATTGTTTAACGGGTACAGTTTCTGTTGGGAAGAACGAAAAAGTTCTGGAGATGATGGTGGTGATGGCTGCACAACAGTGTAAGTGTACTTAATGCCACTGAGCTGTGCATTTACAAAGGGTCATATGGTGCATTTTAAGTTCTTCACATTTTCCCACAAAATATGTAAGTAGGGCTTCCCTGCTGGCGCAGTGGTTAAGAATCCGCCTGCCAATGCAGGGGAACACGGGTTCGAGCCCTGGTCCAGGAAGATCCCACATGCTGGGGAGCAACTAAGCCAGTGGGCCACAACTACTGAGCCTGTGCTCTAGAGCCCGCGAGCCACAACAACCGAGCCCACGTGCCACAACTACTGAAGCCCATGCGCCTACAGCCCGTGCTCCACAAGAAGAGAAGCCACTGCAATGAGAAGCCCGTGCACCGCAACAAAGAGTAGCCCCCACTCGCTGCAACTAGAGAAAGCCCGTGCGCAGCAGCGAAGACCCAACGCAGCCAAAAATAAAATAAATAAATAAATAAAATTTTAAAATATATATATATATGTCATAAATAAAACCAAAACCACACGAAAGGTAGTATTATTATTATCCCCATTTTTTCAAATGGGGACACTGAAGCTGAGAAGAGGTAAACGACCTGCCCAACTGGCCACTGGACAGCGTGGTTGTGCACAGAGGCGCCCATCGTCAGGCCTCCAGAAGCAGGACGCCAGGGTTCCAGGCCAGAAGAGAGGGGCACGAAGCACAGGGCAGCGGAGGGTCCAAGGACCACGGCGAGGAAGGAGCAGCAGAAGCTCGGATGAGGCTCCATGACCTGTCCCATCGCCTCAGTGACCAAAGCCCGACCTGGGTCCAGCCTCTGCTCAGCCTCTCTTTAGCTAGTGACTCACCTCTGATGGTCCCTTATCACATTTGCCCAGATCCCCACGGGGACCCCCAAACCCAGCAGGCAAAGCCCCGCCTCTGGGCCAAGGCTCACTCCCCCCACCTGCCTCCACCTGGCCAAGCTCCACTTCCTCCCAGAAAGCTTCCAAGAGAAGCCAGCCCTCGGCTGACTGGCTACGTACAACATAAGGGCCCTCAGTTTACTTTCCGAAGATGTTCCTCCTGTCTCGCCTTCAACCACGCAGCCACAGAGAGCAGAGACCACGACCCTAGCCCGGCCTGGTCCAGAGTGGTGGGGCCCTTGATGAGAACCGCCCAACGGCTAACAGGCAACGAGGCGCCAGGGAGACAAGGGAGAAAGCAGAGGAGGGCAGAGACTTAAGAGATTCAGAGCAACCTCCAGGAGATCCAGGGCTCTGGGGGGCAGAGGGGAGTAACGCCTAGAGCAAGACAGAGCCAGCCCCGGGCCGCGGGCAGCTGGAGGGGGAGCTAGGTGGCTGGGGCCAGACAGGAGCCACGCTCACCTCCCGCCACCTGCCAGGGGGGCAGAGCCAGGCTGGGCGACAAGGTCAGAGAAACGGGCAGTGCCAGGGCAAGGGTCACACCATGACAGGGCAAAACCGAAGGTTGCCATGAGCCGGGGAAGGGGCAGCTTTGGCCCGGGATCCGGTCCACGGGCGGGGGAGGCTCAGCGCGGATTTGTCCTGCGCCTGCATGTCACCTCCATGTCTGCCTGGCCCTGGTCGGTGGCCCTGCTCTGGGTGTGCGGGGGCCGAGCTGGGGGCAGGACTGACCCCTTGTCCTCAGAGACTCAGGGGCTCAAATCCTCCACTGGGCAGTTCGCTCTTCCTGCCTGAGGCCAGCTGCCCACCTGGAAACCAGCTGAGGCCTCTGGATGTGGGGCACTGGGGAGGGTAAGGACCAGGGCTCTCGGGACACAGAGGATGGCAAGGGTGGGTCCCCAAGAGAAGAAGGGGTGGCGAGCAGCCTGAGGGAGACCAGGTCTGAGCCAACTTGGCGGCTGGTCCCTCTACCGCCCCTCCCCCCCATCCCAGGCCGGGGCTGAGCTCAGAGCTATATATACCCCCCAGCTGGGCTGCTCCGCTCTGCCGAGCCCCCGTCCACTCCGGCAAGGCCCTGCCTTGGCTCCGCCCCTGAGCCTGTAAGACGAGATGGGGCTAAGCCAGCGTCTGGACCGCAGCGGGACATGTGCTCACGGAGGACAGGTGCCATGGGGGCTGGGTCGGTCGCCAGACTCCACTGGGCGGCCCCTGGTCCCCCTGCCCAGAGTCTGACCCACCTGAGCCGGGGCCAAGCAGGAGGCAGGCTGGCTTCGCAGAGCTCACCAGGGCCACTCGGGGTAATGGGGAGCGCTGGCCACCGCCCCACCCGGCCCCCGCTCCCACTTACTACCTGAGCGACTCTGGGAGAAGCTCTTGGCTTCTCCGAGCTTCTCTCTCTGCCTGTGCACCGGCTGTCACCCCTCCCCCATCACTAAGAGGCTCCTGGCCTCGGCCCCTCCCTGTCTCTCAGCACAGGGAAGGAGAGCCGCAAAGAACGCTGGCAAGGCCAGGACAGTTTGCCAAATGCTGTTTTCATCTTGCTTCCCTCACTCCACGGCTCCCCACCTGCCAAACAGTTCCACCCCAAGGCCTGCTGGAAGTGCACAGCCTTGCCTTTCCCAAACCCTGCTTCAGTCACAATCGCCAGGGGCCCAAAGATCAAGTCTTTTAACCCCTATACCTTCCTATGTGAATACGGATAGAAATATCTACCCATAACGACTGAAAAAAGAGAAGCTACCCAAACGTCCATCAACTGGGTGAACAGATAAACACCATGGGGTCCATCCACATGATGGAATGTGACTCAGTCTTCAAAAGGAAGGACGTTCTGACACCTGCTACGACACGGAGGAACCTTGAGGACGTGATGCTCAGTGAAACAAGCTGGACACAGAAGGACAAATACTGTGTGACTCCACTTACGTGAGGTCCGTAAAGGAATCACAGCCATAGAGACAGAAAGTGGATGATGGGTACCAGGGCCTGGGGGAGGGGGGGAGTGAGTGTTTAATGGGGACAGTTTCATCTCAGGAGGGTGAGAAAATTCTAGAAACGGACGGTGATGATGGTCATACAACAACGTGAATGTACTTAATACCACTGAACTGTACACTGAAAAATGGTTACAACGGTATATTTTACCACCACACACAAAGAAACGGCTGGCCCATGGCGTCACTCAAACACTGTCTGCTGGCTCTCCACGGTCAGCACCTCCTGGGGCCTTCCCCGTACGGCAGCACCCTCGGCTTTCTCCCTGTGCTGAGTGCCTCTTGCCCACGTGTGTTTGCCAGACCATTTTGTCCCTTTAAAGCAGGAAGATGAATCCTGAGAGGCGCCTGGCCACTGATCACCGCCACACCCAGGGACAGGACAGCTCTCCAGCCACACCCGGGACCCGCCCTACACACCCCTCCCCCTCCTCCCCCTCACACCTCAGCTCATGACCAGCATGCACCCCACTCCCCACCAAAGTGGTGGGAAGAGCCCAGGATACCAGAGCCCCCTCCTCCCCAGCTCCATGGGGAGGACCTCCATCAGCAGCCCCACCCCGGACACACAGGTACTCCATACACAGCAGCTCTCTCCTCCACGGAGCTTCCGTAGGGACCATAAGTAAGAAGCAAGCATTAGAGCAGGAAGTGGTTAAGCAGGGAGGCCTGGGGGGCCAGACCTGGGGCGTGGAGGCCCACAGAAGTGGGGCCCCAGCAGAGCCACAGCAGAGGGGCTGGTAAGGAGGGATGAGCAGCTTTAACTGCTGACCAAGGAGCAGACCCAGGGTCTAGCTCGAGAGGTCCCTGCTTCCCCAACGAGCAGGAGAGAAGGGATCCCTTGGCCCTGCAGGGAAGGTGTAGGTAATGGATGAAGTGGGCGGGGCTGTGCAGCTCCACAGCTCCCTAGACCAGTAACTAAGCAGATTTGAGTTTGGTCCACTGAATTGTGTTGGTGTCCCCCCAACATTCACGTCCACCCAGAGCCTCACAACGTGGCCTTATCTGGCAACAGGGTCTTCACAGATGTAACTAGTTAAGATGAGGTCATACTGGATTAAGGTGGGCCCTAAATCCAATGACTGGTAACCTCTTACAGGGGTCTGTGTAAGAGGAGGACACACAGAGACACAGAGAGGATGGCCATGTGACAACAGGGTCAGAGATGGGAGTGATACAGCTACGAGCCAAGGACACCAAGGGCTGCCATCTGCCACCAGAAGCCAGGAGGGAGGCACGGAACAGATCCTCCAAGAGGAACCAACCCCAGGGACCCCTTGAGTTCAGACTTCTGGCCTCCTGACCCGTGAGGATACATTTCTGTTGTCCAAGGCACCGCTTAAATTTGTGGCAATTCTTACAGCAGCCCTCGGAAATGAGCTGGGTCAGACCCCATAGGCCCCCCACACAGCTGACAAAGCATCTGCGCTGGGGGAGGGGCACCCTCCGTGGGCAGGTGGTCGCCTGGCCTGGAGCCATCTCACGGAGGGCAGGGCGAGACCCTCTGTTGTCAGCGATTTCAGCCAGTCAGAGACCCCCTCAGCTGCCCAAGACCCACTTTTCAAGCTGGGGGTCCTGGCGGGCTTTCCAGTGTCAATGGAGGCTGACCTGAGCCTCTCAACAGCTGTTCAGTGTTTGTTTTGCTCCCCCAGATACCCTCTCTTCCATCCAAAAGTCAACACAGCCCCGGGCAGACCGCTCAGTCCTTCCCACAGGGCTGCTGGACATTGTGTCTCTGTATGTTCCCATCCTCAGTGGCTCAGGAAGACTTAGCCTTACCTGATGGCTCTCGGCTGGAGGGGAACGTCCCTGAGAGAAGGGTCCTCAGCCTCTCCGGGGACATGCCCGTCTGCCTTGTGTACAGTTACATGTGTGCTCACCCCCACTGAGCTGTGAGCAGGGTCTAGATCTGCCCCACCCTGCCTGACACACAGCAGGCTCCTGCATGGGGAAGGGAGGGAGGGGATGAACCAGGACGGCCTTCCTAATGGCCTACACAGCCAAGGTGGGAAGCTGGGAGAAGATGAGGCATTTGCCTGGGAGATGGCTGGAGGGATTTTCCCAGCCTGCCCCGGGGGGATGTTCTACCAGTCTTCCAGTACCACCTTCTCACCATCCTCCACATCCACCCAAAGGTGTCTCCTCCGAGGCCCTCCCATCCCTTGGGAGCCCAGGACAGAGTAAAGCAGCATCCACCTGAGAGGAGCCCCAAGAAGTCACCCCCCTCCGTCACTTGGCAGGAGTGCGGTTGCTGTGCTGAGGCTGTTGCCAGGCCTGGACCGTGAGTTGGGGGGCACTGCTGGCCAGGCCCAATAGCCTCCTTACCATACATCTTGCCTTCGTCTGAGAGGATGATCTTGCGCCGACCGCAGGGCGGGTAGATGGCCAGGGCCTCCTGGAAGCTCTGCTCGATGTCGGGGCTCCACACGCCCTCCGCGTCATTGTCGATGGGCTTGTCCAAGGCCTGGCTGCCCCCAGAGACGTTGCTCCCCTCGGGGGAGTTGGGAGAGCTCCACTCTTTGGAGGTAATGGTGCCGGCCGTGCCCTCCAAGGCTCCGCTTGGAGGAGCGCCCGTTGGACCTGTTTGGGCGGAAACCATGGCATTGGTGGATGAATGTGTGGACCAGGGTCGGGGGGGACCCAGGGAGCACCACCCCCAAATCAGGTGCTCCTCCTTTCCCGGCGATCATGGCACAGGAGCTCAAAGGGAAAGGCCGGGGATCCCAGGGAAGAAAGAGTGAGGTGGAAGATCTGGGGAGTCAAGGGCAGGTCATCTCCCATCCATAGCCCTTAGCTTGCCACCCTGTCAAAGGAGCTCAATGACAAGGCTCCCTCTGCTCATGGCTCTAAGAACCCAGATGGGGCTGAGAAGTTGCAGACGAGGACTAAGTGCCAAGGATGTTCTACATTAAATCAAAAAGGGGCAAAAGGATACAAAGTAGTGTGCACCCTTGGTGGGAACAGAAAATGGGGCAACCGCTAGGGAAAACAGTATGGAGGTCCCTCAAAAAAATCAAAATAAGAACCATATGATCCAGCAATTCCACTTCTGGGTATACACCCAGAAGAACCAAAAGCAGGATCTCAAAGAGATTATTTATACACCCATGTTCACAGCAGCACTATTCACAATAGACAAGAGACAGAAGCAACCCAACTGTCCATGGATGAATGAAAGCATAAACCAAATGTAGTATCTATATACAATGGAGTATTATTCAACCTTAAAAAGGAAGGTTGAATAACATGGTTGGACATGTTATAATGTGGATGGACTTTGAGGACATTATCCTAAGTGACATAAGCCAGTCACAAAAGCCAAATACTGTGTGATTCCACTTATATGACATCCTTAGGGTACTCAAAGTCATAGAGGCAGAAAGTAGAACAGTGGTTACCCCGGTTTGGGGGAAGAGGAGGTGGAGAGTTGCTCTTTAAGGGTTATAGGGTTTCGGTTTTGCAAGATGAAAAAGTTCCGGAGGTGTGTTGCACAACAATGTGAATATACTTTTTTTTTTCTGTTTTAAGTTTACTTTTTATGTCTTTTTTTCAATTTTTATGGAAGTATAGTTGATTTACAATGTTGTGTTAGTTTCAGGAGTATAGCAATGTGATCAGTTATACATACACATATATCCACTTGTGAATATACTTTTAACATTACTGAACTATACACTTAAAAATGGGGGTTTCCCTGGTGGCACAGTGGTTGAGAGTCCGCCTGCCGATGCAGGGGACGCGGGTTTGTGCCCCAGTGCGGGAAGATCCCACGTGCCGCGGAGCGGCTGGGACCGTGAGCCATGGCCGCTGAGCCTGCGCATCCAGAACCTGTGCTCCGCAACGGGAGAAGCCACAGCAGTGAGAGGCCCGCGTACCGCTAAAAAA
>RJWK010045367.1:0-12632 GCA_004363435.1 Platanista minor
TTTTTTGCGGTACGCGGGCCTCTCACCGCTGTGGCCTCTCCCGTTCAGCGGCCACGGCTCACGGGCCCAGCCGCTCCGCGGCATGTGGGATCTTCCCGGACCGGGGCACGAACCCGTGTCCCCTGCGTCGGCAGGCGGACCCTCAACCACTGCACCACCAGGGAAGCCCTGCCATTAATTTTAAACGGATGTGAGTGACAAGGCTGGAAGGACTGTTACACCAGCCCAGGAGAGAAAGGGTGATGGCTTGAACCACTGCGGTAGCAGAAGTAGGGAGGAGCTGTCAGATTCTGGATATGTTCTGAAGGAAGAGGGGACAGGATTCGCTGATGGATTGGTTGTTCAGTGAGAGATCAAAAAAGAGTCTAAGTGTCCAAGATTTCTGGCTCGAGCATCTTGAAGAATGACGGTTCCATTTATTAGGGGAAAGCAGATGTGTGAGGGCGAGGGGTGGAGTGGGAAATCAAAGTTTGGTTTTGGACACTAACTTTTAGACACTTATCTGGCAGCCAAGTGAAGACATCAACAAGCAGTAAACCATGCAAATCTGGTGTCCAGAGGAGGGGTGTGGGCTAGAGATATAAATTTGGGAGCGGTCAGAATAAAGGTAACAGTTATTTAAAGGCTTGATGAGATCAGCTGGTACTAGTGAGCCGAGCTAGAGAGAGACGATGTCCATGGACCAAGTCCTGAAGCCCTCTGAAGTTCAGAGATCAGAAAGATGAGGAACCAGCAGAGAAGACTCAGGAGCGCATTCGTGAAGCAGAAAGAGGACAAAAGAGAATGCTGGCCGTAAGCTAAAATAATAAGGAGTTTTCTAAAGGGTGGGTTGCTCAGTTCTACCCAATGCTGATGAAAGGTCGAGTGAGATTTTCTGTCAAAGCTACAGGGTGCTTGAGGCTGGAATTCATACCTGATTCATCATTTTTTTTCTCAGGGCCTCACACACAATAGGTGGCTTATCAATGCTGAACAACTGGAAAAAAAAATAGTCATGATAGGTCACAGAGAACCTCCTAGTCCATGAGCAGATGCCCAGGGCAAAACGGGGAAAAGATGACCACTTCCACAGCTGTCATGCTTGAAAGCATCACCTAGCCCTCCTGCCCCATCTACCTGGCACGACCCAGAGACACCCCTAGTCCGAAGAACTTCAAAGGTTCTAGGAGGTGGTGTGGAGGGTTGGGAAAGGAATGAATGAAAGAGGCGACGTGGTGAGAAAAAAGAAAAAAAAAAAGACCAGAATGGTCGAATGACCCTCGGCCAAGACAGGGATTCTTGAATAAGAAAGAATCTGGAGAGCGTGTTACCAGAAACCAAAAACATAAGGGGGGAGGGGGATGCAGAGAGAAAACAGAAAGCTATGAAAGAAGGCAGAGAAAACTGAAGTAAGAGGGGAAAGAAAATTAAAAGCAGAAGGAGAGAAAGAAAAGAAAGAAAGAAAAAAAAAAAACCTGAGGAGGTGATGCCAATGTCTGGGGAAAGAACAAAGGAAATACAACGCCATCGGCTTATGCTGAGGACGGCCTGGGTACCGAGGGACTGGTGTCTGATTTCTGGGCACCTCAAGAAGAGACAAATGGTAAACTGCGGGGTGGCGGGGCCGGGGTGGGGGTGGGGGTGGGGGGGGGGGGCAGGGGAGGCCGTCCGCAAAGCCTCTGGGCATTTTAAGCCCAAGAAGAAACACACTGGCCAAAGTGAAATGCTCAAGTAAACACAAACGACAGCAGCCCTGGGGTTGCAAGTGACCTGACTGCATGGTTGACAAGGCCACGGGCGGCCAAGCAGCCCAGGAGGCTCCAGCCCGTTCCTGCACTAACCCCCGCCCCCCAAGTCTGCGTGCATCACACACACATGGCGGCTTCAAGGGGCAAGGTGTAAACGCTCTCAACTGGGTGACCTCTCTGTCAGCATTTGGCTAATTAAGGAAAGATATTACCTACAGATCTCTATGTCTTGGTCTTATTTCCTGCTCATTAAAAAACGGTTTAATGAGAAAAAAAAAAAATCAAGGCAATAGAATCTAAATTCTTCTTCCCCCCCCGCCAACCGCCTCCCCCCCCCGCCCCAAATGAGCTGAATGGCAGCAGTTGCTGTTGCCAAAAGTGCTTGAACAATAGGATTTTGACACGAAGACTGAAATCTAAACAGCATGAAGAAATCTCGAAAGCCGGGCAGTCCCCATTATCTCATGCTCGCATGACTGTCGTCCAAGAGATGAGGGATGGTTCTCTATTGGTGCCAGCGGTGCGGCGGGTCAAAGCCTGACAGAGCCACTAATTGCCCATCTGCTTGTTTACACAGCCTGGAGATGGTGACTGGACGAACAGCTCATTTCCCTTGAAATGGGACCAAACTGGGGGGAGCCTGTCATACGTGACAGAGGAGGAGCAGGCAGAACTCACATGGGAACGCGACTCCAGATCAAAGCCAGGGGCCGGTGAGCCCAGTTCGGGCAGCGGGCTTTCCCTGAGTAGTGTCAGAACCACGGCTTTCTTTTTTTCTTATGTTTTTTTAATTGAAGTATAGTTGATTTGCAATGTTGTTTTAGTTTCAGGTGTACAGCAAAGTGATTCATTTTTATATACATACACACACACATATATATTCTGTAAGATGTTACGGAAAAACCCGGACAATTCGGCCAATCCAATATGTGTGTGTGCGTATATATGTATACACACACACACATATATATGTAATATGTATATATATGTGTGTGTATATGTGTGTGTGTATGTATATATAGATATATTCTTTTTCAGGTTCTTTTCCCTTATAGGTTATTACAAAATACTGAGTATAGTTCCCTATGCTCTACAGTTAAGTCCTTGTTGGCTATCTATCTTATATACGGCAGGCAGTGTGTTTATGTTAATCGCAACCTCCTCTTTCTGCATCCTATTCTCCCCCACACCACCACTCCCTGGGGTCAGGAGATTTGGAGATATTCAGATGCAAGAATCAACTGGAGAGAGTCAACTGCAAGCAAAGTTTCAAGGCTTCTGCAGCTAAGATAAGTCTGTTCCAGTGAACGTCTTGGCCCTTTTGGGCTTAGCATTGGCCACACTGGACAAGTGCTCACCATTTCGGTGTCCTCCTAGATCCTGAACTAGACTGTGAGCTACTTGAGGTCCAGGACCGAAAGCCCCCTGGACTCCACAGCAGGACACATCACACATGAAGAGCCATAAGTTGGGAAACACCATGGTGCTGAATGGTGATGAGCAACTCCTAGCGTGGTTTATGCATTTTTCTCTTTGCCTCCATCAGAAGGTTGGCCTCTTGAGACAAGAGACCCAGACCTCTAGTTGGCCCTCGGCTGACTGTGGAAATCGGTAACGCCTAGTGCCTATCAGGGTCCCAGAAACACGACGGAGAGGATTCTCTTGAGAACCTGTTTCTCCTCAGCATGCGAATGAGCTTAAAAAATCATCATCTCCTTACTGCCCAGCCCTAGGTTTCATTCTAACATGCGCTGATGTGGCCATGAAGTGGGAAGCAGCAATGAGAAATGTTGCCCCTAATTATAGGGAACTTTCCATAGGTACACGGAGGACTGTAGGTTTGGACGGGGGGAAGACCTACATTGGTAAGTCAACCAAATTTCAGATTTTTGCCCTCTGAGCATTCAGAGCAACACGTCTTAGGAACCTGACAGACTAGTGCTGAACTAACCTGAGAAGGGACCAGTCCCCTGAGGGAGGAGGACCAGAGCCCTGGCATCCAAAGCAGATGGGCGGCGGGGGTGAGTGACAACCTGAGGCCTGTGGGCAAAACTTAGGGTCCCAGCCTAGCGCACCACACACCCATCTCCTCGGCCTTCTGCTTGTCACTGCGGCGGCCCAGCCCTTGGCGAGAGTCCCTGCGGCTCAGACGCTACACCGGAGCGGCTGTGGCCATAGGGAAGGGGGCGGAGAACAGCTAGAAGAGGAGATACATCTCTTCCTGAGAGGGCTGAGGACTAGGTCATTTTTAGGGTTAGCATATGCTCAAGAGGAACAGTAAGACTATATCTGAAAAGCTAGCTGGCAGTAGCTCTCTTTTTCCCAGATCACCAGTGGAAGGGTGGGACCATGTGGTACCATCACCTTAAAAATTCTACTAAGGAGTTAACAGCATGGTGGCAGCCTCCAATTTCTGCAGATAATTACACGCAAATGACTAAAACCATTTTGCTTCAAAAGCTTTAGCAGCCATGTGAAAGGCATTTTTAAGATCATGTGGGACTTGACATGCAGCAAGTTATAGGAATTCCGGAGGCTTGGTTATTTCATTTGGCACCAAGGCAGAGATGGCTGCTTGCGGGGAGAGGCAGACGCGGGGATCAGAGCAATCCTTGGGATGACTAGGAGGTGGGATGTATAAAAACGGTACAAACGTGAGGGGCAGTTGTGCCAGTGGGTTGGCGTGTCCCATGCATACAGAGCAATAAGTGGACAGTAATTTGTACCACTGGAGTACTGGAAAGAGAATGCACACAACTGGTTAAGTTCTAAACAGTGTGAGAAATAGTTGTTTAAAGAAGAAAAGATGACTCCTCACTCCACCCTCCCCAGTCTTTGGAAGATACACATAGACAGGAGTGTCACACAGTACAAAGGGCTTGCATTACACAGAAACTGTTGCTCAAAGAGGCACTTACACATAGGAACAAAATTTAAAAACAAAACACCACCATTTATCACAGTTTATCCAGCCAGTGGTTTTCTTTATCCCTTTGGCTATTACTTGAGATATGTCTGCTTGGAATGTTTGTTTCCTGTTTCTCGACAGCTCATTGATCTTGGTTGGGTTTGGATTATCACAGTTTGTGGGAAACAATCTAGGCTACTTTTTTAGCTTGGTCCTCCTTAGATGCCTCTTGGATGTTGTCCATTTAATATTTATGAGAAGTACATACACACACACACATATATGGTATTCTAATCTCACAGTATACATAGCGTGTCCCTGGAGAAGAGGTTATATCAGTCCAGGGGAACAATGTCATTATTTTAAATTAAGACAGGTGGTGTTGCAAATCAATCCACCTGAAAAACGTAGTCAAAACTCATAAACTTGAACATAAATTTCAGATTTTGGTTTCTCACCTATATTTTCAGGAACAGAAAACTGGTAGATAAAATAGCAATTGAAAAAAGTATTTTCAATGTGACTTAGAAGTGGCTCTTAAACCTGTATGTTCCATCCCATCTCAGTCAGAAAGCATTTTTAAGCATACCTACGCAGACTGCAATTGGTCACATGTACTTTCTCTGTTATTCAGTAATTCATAGTTAAGATGGTTAACGACGACAGCCCTGACAAGCACAGAAAGAACTCATATGATTACAAAGGACAAATCCTGATCCCACGTGACCACAATTACCTGCTGTAGCTAAGGAAAGTCTTCATAGGTCTGTCTTTAAAAGATTCTTAACCCTCTTAGGGAAAAAGCTCAACTCTATGGATTCATATTAGATTAAAATATTCCAGCAGATGCTTTTCTGGTAGTGGAGGACCGCTTGATCTTCTGTCAGAGGGAGCATTGCTAACCTGGCCACTGAGGGACCAGAGAGCAAAACATAACCTACTAGAGAAAGGCATACAGAACCTATCACTGGGCTTTTAGAGTGGACAGTTTTACTGAAGGCAAGAGTACAGGAAAGGAAACACCCAACTTCCCAATTTTCTGATGACTTATTCTTTAAAAGGTATAAAATAGTTAAATCCAGACCTTAAATCAAGCAGCGTTTATACTGACAATAAGAATGTGGCAGCTTCAACTTTTTTCCTCTCTCATGTCTGTGCTGGGGAAGTTAACTTTCGTGGTTTTTATTTTAGTGCACTGAATGATATTAAAAAAACAAAAAAGACTATAAGGTTGTAGGAAAGGGCCTAGGAGAGTAGGTTATAGGCCATTTGTCCCTGGGAAAAGGAGGGAGGAAAGTCTTTACAGCATCAAGAGCACGAAGTGTTGAGTTCTCAGGGCACTGATGTGTTAGGGCTCCAATTCCAAGGAGAATATCACAAAAGAAGCGAAGTAGAAACTGCAGCAAATGGGAATTGACATTGAGTCCCAGGAAATACACCCTGACAGTGATGGTTCTTATGTGCTAAAATAGGTGCATGAACATGTGAATCACTTGGTAAGGTGGGTTTGTGAGGCTACTATTATTTTTGAGGCTGTTTATTTCTTCCCTCATAGTGACACAGAGAAATAAGGATGTTTCCTCAGAGGGAGGTTGAGGAGAGTGATGAAATCTCATTCCCTGGAAAGATCATCTGTCCTGAAGAATTAAAAGGACCAGAGCAAACACATCTCTATTTTGCCATCTGTCTGACCCCTAAAGGCAATATTGATCCCTGTTCCTAGGGCAAGCACTAATGGTCAGCTTTGCAAATCTTGGTGGACTAAGTTAACTAGTAGGTACTGGCTTTTGCTTCAAAGTCTAGATACCAAGGGACATGAAACTGAGGAACAGTCAATTACACTCTGTGGTCACTTGCCTCCAGAACGGCCACCATCAATTCTTTCCTTCCCCATACGTAAGCACTGCTCTCCATTGAGAGGTGGGGTCTGTCGCTTCACCCTCTTGAAAATGGCCTGGCTTGGGACTTCTTTGACCAAAAGTGACATGATGTCTTATCCCTAACCTTTAAGAGGATTAGTAGTTTCTGGGGTTTTTCTTTTGAGGGGGGACATTTGCTCTGGAAAGATCCAGCCACTATGTAGGAAATCTAACCACCCCAAGACTACCATGCTGTGTGGAGGCCCAGGCCACGTGGGGAGATTGCATGGACTAGGAGATGTGCAGCTATCCTCCACCTGTGTTATCCATCCCAGCCCAGGATCCAGACATGTGTGTGAAGAAGTCATCAGGTGATTCCAAATCTAGCCATCTTCTGACTCCAACCTCATGGGAAACTCAGAGCAAGAACCACCCAGTTGAGTCTAGTCAACCCACAGAACTGTGACAGGCAGTAATAAACTGGCATTTGAGGCTATTAAGTTTTGAGGTGGTTGGTTATACAGTAAGAGATAACCAGACTGTACCGTGTGGATTCCTAATGCCAACAGGCTATAATCTCTTCCTTCAGGTATAAATTCCAGAAGCAAAGACTGTGCTCATCTTGCCATTGAATCAATAGCAAGGAGCACAGTGCCTAGAACATAGTAAGACCTAATCACCGAATGAACAAATTGAACAGCTACTATATCTGCACTAGTAGGGCAAAAAAAAAAAAAAAAAAAAAACCACAAAAACAACAACAAAAAAAGGGAGCCCATTAACAACAAAGACTCTTAGATGGAACTGAACCTGACTCTGCTTAAGACATGTAAGTCACAGCAAAACACAAGGGAACATAAGGGGACGATTATGGGAAGGCAGAGAGCAAATATTTATGCATATTACTGTGTTAGATATTGTACTAGGTGGCTGACATATGTTAGCTGATTTGATCATTACAGTAACCTTACGGTTTTGGTGTTACTACCTCTATCTTTGAGATGAGAGAACTCAGCCTCGTTTGGATGAAGTAAGTTTCCCAAGGAGAGACAGGGAAGGGATCTGAACTCAGGTTTGTGTAATTCTAAAGCCAGCCCCCCTTTTCACTACAGTCTCCTGGGAGACTACCACAGAAACAACAAGAAAACAATTTGAAAGAGATGCAAGACCCATCCCTTGAATCTTACCCAGGGCCAGCTAGCTCCATTAATTGCTGTCAACGTGTTGGAATTTATTTCACCACACGAAGCTCAGACCAATTACCGTTAATGCCCCAGCCATGACTACAAACTGGAAACCAATGCCAGAGGAAGCTTAAGTTTAAGAAAGCAGATGATCATGCACATATATTATGTTAGCAATTAGGCTTAATCCTCGAATCATGAAACCAGAGGGACAATATTAAGGAAAGAATAGCAATTTTAAATAATATTCCTGCATTCAACCTACTTGAATATATTACACACCCTTAGAATTATTACATTACAATTACTCATCCCACCTTTCATTTATTTCAGCAAGGAACTGGGATGGGGCGATGAGCTCAGTAGGCAGATGGTTTGTTCATTTCAATGAATAATTTGAATGTCAGCAAGTCGGCAGATGATAAGGAGAGAGGGAGAGAGGGGAAGGGGTAAATAAAAAAGGTCCTGGTGAGATGGAGTGAGGATGTGCTGTCACAGACCAGCACTTCAAGAAGCTAAGCACTTAGCTTTTGATAATTTTATTAAAGGACATAAACTGACACTGCATATTTCCTATAGTGGAAAAACCATTGTTTATCTCTGTTGAAAACAGTTATGGTCTACTCAGATACGCATTTTTAATTTTCAGAAGAAAACTAGTAGTAGGAATCAATCGAAACTTGAATATAAAAACTGGTGGAGAGGGCTTCCCTGGTGGCGCAGTGGTTGGGAGTCCGCCTGCCGATGCAGGGGACGCGGGTTCGTGCCCCGGTCCGGGAAGATCCCACATGCCGCGGAGCGGCTGGGCCCGTGAGCCATGGCCGCTGAGCCTGCGCGTGCGGAGCCTGTGCTCCGCAACGGGAGAGGCCGCGGCAGTGGGAGGCCCGCGTACCTCAAAAAAAAAAAAAAAAACAACAAACAAAAAACTGGTGGAGAAAGGTAGATATAGCGCTTCTCAATTCAAAAGATTAATAAAAGGATTGAGGAATTAAATGATCACATTTTCTAGCTTCAGCTTGCAAACTTTCAAAGTCTCATCTTTCTCCCACCTGCTAGAGAGCAGAGTTTGAATGTTCCGGTAATTAACAGTGATCAAGGGTAGTCAAAGTCGTTTACTCTAGTGGTGTTCAGTGTCATTTTCAATCGCTTTAGCCACTGAAACACGGCACTCAGACTCTTTGTGTGAGTCCCAAGGATCATGTGTTTGCAGTTCAACTCAGTGGCCACTAGGTGGTAATACTGTTGATTTGGGTAGCCAGGAAGTTAGATCCGTAAGGCATGTCATCTTTAATGGAACTATGTAAATACTTTTTATCGTTAAGGTATAACTCTAGACATTACAATTATACTTTAAAATGAAATATTTTGATAGTAAAAGAATACAATCCTGTAGAAAAGCTCATGCATATCTGGTACCTTTTAACTTCTGCTAACTCTACTTACCCGATTCTTCCTCTGATTACATACATAATGATCTACAAATTATAACAACAACAAAAAAGCTTCAGGTCCTAGGGAAATCCAGCTCACAGTCAATGCTTTTGGCTTACTTTTAGAGAAGAGGACAAGATGAACATGATTTTCCTTCTGATACATAAGACCTTTTGCTGTAATTATTTATTATTTGCCATTTGAATTTGGAACTGCCGCTATTCTCACCACTGGGAAGTAACACTTCTGTGATTGATTTCCTGAGCTCCACCCTCCGAACCATCTGATAAAATTGCGATAAAATGCCTGAGAATATAGCGGTAGCCGACATAAATAGTGCCAGCCTCTGTGCTAAGTTCTCCACATGCATTATCTCATTCAGTCCTGGGTTCCTACTACTGCTGCCACAATTCTTCTAAAGCAAAATGAACTCAGCCGAAGAAACAGACCTGTATTATTTGAAAGAATGACGAGACCTTTCCAGAGTTGTGATTATCTGCACAACCACATACTATATAATATGTATTTGGCACAGTAACTCCCAGAAGGCAGTATAGGTGTTAGGTTCTTCCAGCATGAAGATAGTAACTGAGTAATTCAAAGAGAAGTCATCTGATAGCAGTTGCAATCAATCACTGATGAAAACCTCAATGATAATTGTCAAGAATCCAGAGAGGAAGTGCTGGCTGAGCTGACAATTACACAAAGCAATTTATCATGAAAACAACTATTATGCACGAATGCAGAGCTCAATACCGATTCCATAAAATACTGAACTACTTGTCACTGCAATTCTTACCAGAGTACGAATGAAACTTCTGTTGTTACTGCTGGGGAGGTGGAATGGGGTCTCTTATTAGGACTCCAGGAATCGGAGTTGCTGCTGTTAAGCTATGGTGGACAAGTTTGCTACGCTCACGTTTTTCTCATTTAGATGGTAAGAGAAAATGCTTATTTCTAGTTAGCCACCAAGGTCTCGGGACACAGAAAAAAGAAGTGATTTTCCAAGTTATTAGGATGGCATAGTACCAACATGGGGATTAAGATCACACTGACCTTGAGTAAGTTATGAAATTCTCAGACTCAGTTTCCTTATCTGGAAAGTTAGGGATAATATCAATAAAATCAGCATCAAAGGATTGCTGCAAAGATTAAATGAAGCACTATGATTTAACTGTTGAAGTCAAGAAGCATTCTGAAGACCGATCAAGATGGTGGAGTAAAAGGACATGGAATTCATCTCCCACCACGTACACATCAAAAGTACACCTACATGTGAAAACAATTCTCATTGAAAACTAACTGGAAACTGGGAGAAGGACTCCTGCACAGCCAAGGCTGAAAGAAAGATACACATGTAGCCGGGTAGGAAGGGAAGAAAAATGATTGGGCTGGAACCTGTACACTTGGAAGGGGACACAGAGGAAAAAGGGAGATTTCACAGGTGGACACCGACCCTGGGAAGTGAGTGGGTCACGCCACAGACTGGATGCCCCAGTCCTAGTATCCTACCAAGGGAGATGAGTCCGTTTGGCTCACTGGAGGACTGCTGGGATAACAGCAGCTTGGCGCTGAATCTGGGGCACAACGGGGAAGTCTTGACTGTGGGGCATGGAGGCGACCTGGTTCCGGGGCGGAGGCAGGGTACGGTGGTGGCAGCTACTGTTGGTGCTAACTCAAGCGGTGCGTCAGAAGCAGCTCAGATCCCTGATGGCAGACGCTCCACCACAGCTCACCCTCTGACAATACACACTGAGAGTCCACTGTGGGCCCCAGCCTGCCCACGGTATGGCTCCACAACAGGGTGGCAGAGACTAAGGGCAGTGATTGGCTATGAGGGACAAAGGCGACTTGCACCCGAGGCTGCGTCTGAGTGGAGTGAAGGAAACAATTCAGGGCGCCTACTGAGGCACAGCATGAGAGACAGCTCGGACCTCTGTCTGCGGCTGACGTGAGCTGAGGGCCTGCACGGGCTCCACTTGCTTCAGCACTGCTCCTCTCTGGGGCAAGGGACTCGGTGCAGGGAGAGGGGAAAACACACATTTAAAAGGAACAGAGACAGCTTGGGCCTGAACCTCGGGGCTTCTGTTCCAGCAACTTGGGATCAGACCCTGTCCCTGATAGGGAAGTGATGGCCACTGAGCAGAGGAGAAGTCCTGCCTCATACCCTGCTCCATCTCCAGCCCCATTCCCTACCAAGGTGATAGCTACCAGCACACCCTGAGGAAAGATGTGACTTGTGTCCATGCACATGCGGTCGGTATAGGGATGCTCCCACATAAGAACACATCTTCAAGACTGCCACACGTAACTGTTTCACCTAAATTCACAGAGGCAGAGAAAGTTAAGTAAAATGAAAAGGCAGAGGAACTGCTCTCAATTGAAGGAACAAGAAAACAAAAAAACCTGAAAAAAATAATGAAACAGAAATAAACAATTTACCAGAAAAAGAATTCAAAGCATTGGTAATAAAACTGTTGGCTGAATTAGGGAAAGAACAGATGTACAATGTGAAAATTTTAACAAGGAACTAGGGAATATAAAAAGGCCCGATCAGAAGTGAAGAATTCACTGAATTGAAAATTCACTGAAAATTCAATTCAATTCACTGAATTGAAAAACACACTAGAAAGAATGAATAGCAGACTAAGTGATACAGAAGAATGCACAAGTGATCTGGAAGATAGAATAAAGAAAACTGCCCAATCAGAAGAGCAGAAGGAAAAACAAATTTAAAAAAAGGAAAACAGTTTAAGAGATCTCTGGGATTACGTTAAGCATACCAACATTTGCATTACAGGGGTTCCAGAAGGTGGCCAGAGAGAGAAAGAGAGCGAAAAAGTATTGGATAAAATTATGGTTGAAAACTTCCCAAAACCAAAGAAGGAAACAGACACGCAGGTATAGGAAGCACAGAGGGTCCCAAACAAGATGAACCTAAATAGATCCACACCAAGACATATCATAATTAAAATGGCAAAAGTTAAAGAGAGAATTCTAAAGGCAGCAAGAGAAAAACAAAAAGTCATACACAAGGGAATCCCCATAAAGCTATCAGCTAATTTATTCTTTTTTAATTTATTTATTTTATTTATTTTTGGCTATGTTGGGTCTTCGTTGCTGTGCATGGGCTTCCTCTAGTTGGCGGCGAGCGGGGACTACTCTTCATTGCGGCGCACGGGCTTCTCATTGTGGTGGCTTCTCTTGCTGTGGAGCACGGGCTCTAGGCGCATGGGCTTCAGTAGTTGTGGCTCACAGGCTCTGGAGCACAGGCTCATTAGTTGCAGCGCATGGGCTCAGCTGCTCCGCGGCATGTGGGATCTTCCCAGACCAGAGCCTGAACCCATGTCGCCTGCATTGGCAGGCGGATTCTCAACCACTGCGCCACCAGGGAAGCCCTATCAGCTAATTTCTGAGTGGCATGATATATTAAAAGTGCTGAAAGGGAAAACCTGCAACCTAGGATATTCTACCCAGCAAGACTATCATTCAGAATACAAGGAGAGGGCTTCCCTGGTGGCTC
>RJWK010045368.1:0-18044 GCA_004363435.1 Platanista minor
ACTCAGCCATAAAAAGGAGCGAAAGTTATTTGTCGTGAGGTGGATGGACCTAGAGACTGTCATACCGAGTGAAGCAAGTCAGAAAGAGAAAAAACAAATACTGTATGCTAACACATATATATGGAATCAAAAAGAAAAAAGAAAAAAAGAAAATGGTCAGAAGAACCTAGGGGCAAGATGGGAATAAAGATGCAGACCTACTAGAGAATGGACTTGAGGACTTGGGGAGTGGGAAGGGTAAGCTGGGACAAAGTGAGAGAGTGGCATGGACATATATACACTACCAAATGTAAGATAGATAGCTAGTGGGAAGTAGCCACATAGCACAGGGAGATCAGCTCAGTGCTTTGTGACCACCTAGAGGGGTGGGATAGGGAGGGTGGGAGGGAAAAGCAAGAGGGAGGAGATATGGGGACATAAGTATATGTATAACTGATTCATTTTGTTATAAAGCAGAAACTGATACACCATTGTAAAGCAATTATACTCTAATAAAGATGTTAAAAAAAAATGACTGATGATGTGAACCTATATGTTTGAGCATGGGTGCAAATGTAACCATCTTCCTTATTTAGGGTGGATTAACTTTCCTGCATGCTAATTTCATTTTATATTTTAAGCCTAAAGGTAGGCAAGTGAGCTTGCACTTTGCCTTTGTAGATAGATCATTTGTCAACTGCATCTGCCTCCCTGAATGATTGCCTTGCCCCAGTCCCTCATTATCAGAGGGATTTAGCAGACTGGTCAGTTTTATCATAGCATGAAATAAGGAATTGGGATGAGATTTGTGAAAATGAGAGGTAAAGATAGCCCACCTACAACTTCAGTTTAGACCTGGCCTAATTGCCCCAGTATCTGAGATTTAGAAAGGTGAATCTGGCCTAATTAATGAGGACTTTTGGATTCCATTCCTGGTTTTGCTGTTTGTTTCCAATTGACCTCTCTCATCCTTGGTGTCCTTGATCATGAACGCCCTGGACTGGTTTGTTTCCTTCTCCAAACCAAATGTGATTCTTAAGAGTTTAGATAGCGATTACAGAAGTCAGATCTTTCTTTGCCTGCTGTTAAGTGATGGAAAGAAACAGCCCAATCATATTTGGAATTTCTTATGCTTTTGATAGTACCTAATTCAATCTTTATTCCTTTCTCTTTTAATTCACCCTTATATCCTTAGCAGGTAGCCTAATGCCTGGCCCAGAGCAGGCATTCAATATTTTTTTTTTTTTTTTTTTAGGAATAAATAGAGTGGCGTCACTCCTTTCTCTGATTCCTTAAGTTCCCTTTTCTATTCCAGCTGGCACCTTAACCCAGTTTATATCCATTTCCTGTCACTCTTGGGTTGCATAGTAATGGCCTCCTAAATGGGCAGGTTCCCCATTCCTCTCCTCTGAGCCATCCTCCCCAGAGTTGAGTGCTAATTCATCCTCAAAGAGTGTTCAGAGTATTCACCATTTTTTTTTTTTTTAGTCTTTCTCTTGGTCTTCCTCTTTTCTCATCTCTCCTCTTCAAGTTGTCCTATGTGTACTGCTGCAAATTAATCTTCCGAAGTCTAGACTATGAGGATTGCCTGTGTGTGTTCTAGGTCTCCCCCTAAATCATGAATTCCAAAAGGACTGAGGCAGGTTTCAGAGTTCACTTCTGCCACTCTACCACATGTGGACACAATGTGCTTCTTGATCTTTCTTATGTGGTGGGTAAGCATATGGGATTTGGAGTGAGGCAGACCCGAATCTGAGCTCTAGGTCTGCCAATCCCTAAATGCGAGTTTGGGCAAGTTCCATAACCTCCATGATCCTCAGTTTCATCATTTGTAAGATGGGATGATTATACCTTATAGGATTGTTAGGAGGGTTTTATTCTGCTTTTCTTTTAGACGTGAAAATTTTCAAACATTTGCAAACCTGAAGGATAACAGTGAGTGAATTCCCATATATTGTTCTCCTGGACTTAGTAATTAACCAGGTTTTGCTGTAGTATTTGTTTTATCTATCCTTTATTTTTCTTTATTGAAATAGTTTAAAACCATTCTCAGACTTGTCATTTCATTCATACATATACATCTCTAAAAGTACAACTATTATATTGTGCAATGTATATTATACAATATGTATAATTGTGTATACATACAATACATATGCACACAGTATAACCCAATAATTGTTTGGTTTTTATCTAATATATAATCCATAATCAAATTTCTTTATTGTCTCAAAATGTACTTGGCTTGTTCAAATCAGAATTCAAACAAGATTCTCACATTGGGCTTCCCTGGTGGCACAGTGGTTGAGAGTCCACCTGCCGATGCAGGGGACACGGGTTCGTGCCCCGGTCCGGGAAGATCCCACATGCCGCGGAGCAGCTGGGCCCGTGAGCCATGGCCGCTGAGCCTGCGCATCCGGAGCCTGTGCTCCACAACGGGAGAGGCCACAACAGTGAGAGGCCTGCATACCACAAAAAAAAAAAAAAAAAAAAAAAAAGATTCTCACATTACATTATTTTATTAAGTCTCTTTTTAAAAAATAAATTTATTGAAATGTATACAAACAGAAAACTGTACCACAGTTTGATGAATTTTCACCCACCAAACAGAACATTACTACCACCTTTGATTCACTGTTTCTTTTCTCTTCCCCAAAGGTCAACACTGTCACTGTCTTGACTTCTAAAACCATAGATTAGCTTTGCCTGTTTTTAAACTTGATAAAAATGGAATCGTGTGGTGTATACACTTTTCTTTCTTTGTTTCTTTCACTCAACAGTATTTTTCTAATATTCAAACATGTTGTTGCCTGTAGCAGTACTTGTTTGTTTTCATTATTGAATAAAGTTCCACTGTATGGATATGCCACAATTTGTTTATCCAATTTACTGAGAATGGACGTCTTGAGGACTATATTTCATGATACCAAATATGCAAAGGGATCAGCATAGTGTCTAACAGAGAAAGTTCAATTGATATTAATACAGTGCCTTATGTTTAAAATTTGCTCATTGCATATTGATTCATTTGAATTTTGTTTCATCTAATGGGAAAATTTTAGATTGTCACTATTGAGTATTTTTTTTCTCACACTATGGTCTCTTAAGGAAATAATTGTAATGATTCTTGTTCTAATTGACAGCCTGAATTATGTCACTTTAAAATTATGGTTGCTTTCCTTTTCCATTCTTGTATCTAAAATGGATTGAATTTTTGTGACTGAAAGGAAGGAAATGACTTAACTTTTCTGTTTTCCTTCCGAGTTCTGTATATACTTTTTGTTTAATTCTAGCCCTGACTCCCACCTGAGATTATTGACTCCAGAGCCGAAGTCTTTGGTTTCAAATCCCTATTTGACCACTCACTAGCTGTGTTACTGTGCAGGTTACCTATCCTCTCTGTTCCTTTGTTTCCTCATCTGTAAATTTGGGGATAATAATACCTATATCACAGGGTTTTCATAACAATTAAATGAGTTAAACTATAGTAAAGTGCTTAGAACAATGTCTAGCTGTTATTTTCATACTTAACTGTAGTTCTCATGTTTTGTGTCTCAATTATTAATTTCTATCTGTAGGTCCACATGATATTATCAAATTTATATACTGGCAAAAACATCTATATTTAAGAGGAAAGTTTGTTTATTTGTCACGTCAAATATGGTTTCTTTATGCTGACACATTTTCATTATTTTCTTTATTTGGTCTGGAATTTCACTTGAGATTTGCTCCTTCCTGCTAGAGTTCACGTGCTGTTTCTTCTGATTGGTTATGAGTTTTTTTTCCATATGTTTTTACTTCTTAAATCTGCATGTACTAACAGAGAACTGAAAGTTGGTTACTGTGTAAGAAAATTAGATTAAGAGATGCTTCTCATAACCTGATTATTAAAAGTGGAAAGGTTGTATTTAATATATAAGAAACATATTTAAGTATTTTCTCTGTATTAAATTATTTTGTGTTGTTTGGAAACAGACCAGGTAACTAAATGCTTCTAAAATTGTATTGGGTCATTATTCTGGTGTGTTGAACATTTGTTATTAAAATACTGGGCAGTGACTTGAATTGTTTCTTTCTCGGGAGAAAGGCTCTGTTACTTAGCAACACCTAATATCCTATGATGATACGAAAACACCCTGAGACCATACTGGAGAAATCTTATTGGCTTTTGTGGACAAGGAAAAATGCTGATGCTTTGATACAGAATTAAGAGCAAATTGGGATTCCTTTCTTCAGATAACATTGTCACAGGGCTGGAAAATCCATGTTTAAAGCAAGTGTGCCTATTCAGCTGAGTCAAAAGACTGTTCTCTCTCTCTCTCTAGTTATTCTAGTCTGATGTTCATTCAGAGGTACTTGAGTGAAGCCTGGTGCCAAAAGAAGTGGGTTACTACTTATCTCCTAATCTCTGATCTGTATTTAGAAATGGAAGGCATCTAGGTTATTTGGGATAGGAACCACTACCACGTGACTAGCACACTGTGGAAGTCAATGAAAGTCAATATAAAGGTTGGCTGTTTGTTACAAATATTCCTAGGAAATACCAGTAACAGGTATGTTACTAAAAGCTAGTACTTACATGATTTGTGTGTGTGTGTGTGGAGGGGGGCGGGTGTTTGTGTATAGGAAACAAAGTATGGGTTCTTTGTTTTTTTTTTTTTTAATTTTAGAGAAGAAACTCATTGGCTTCAAATATTATTTTATTATTTTTAATAGTAGTATTATTTTACTCTTTACCCCACCTCTTCAATTTTTTTTAGTGAAATCAAAATTAATAAGAGTTAGGAAAACTGTTCTTTTTATACCTTTTCCCCCACATATCCTTTTCCTCACTCACTGGTTGCCATGGAAACAACTCCCTGCAGCTCTTAGAGCAAATGCCAGGCAGTGTGGGTTTCCCCTGTAGTGGGATCACATGTCTGAGTCTGTAGAGCAGTTTGTGCTGACTCAGCCATGCACAGGATGAACTCAGCTATGATTTCTCTCTTAAATGCTGAGTGAGCAAACTTGCTTGTGGTGTCTTGATTTCTCAAAAATGAGAATTCAGGTCTGCTTTCCCCCACACACACTAATTTTGTTTTCCTTCTCCCCTTTTGAAATTCTAGATCACCTTTTTTTTATACCCACAGAGTAGAAGCAATTGGTAATGGAAGTTATGGAAAACATCTGAAATTGGAGAAGGAGAGGAGCAGCCTAGGAGGCTGGGAGATAGAGGGAGAAAGACTGAGATTGCGATTTCAAAGTAATCTATTGTATAGTCAAGATAAATCTCATATTTAATCCTGAGGTATGATTGTGGAGCCAGAGATAATCTCCATATCAGATTAGTTTTGTGTCAGGCATATTTAAAGGCTGCCTTAAATTTGGTACCTGTGAACTTTATGGTTAACTGTCATGTCTGCTGTAGAAAAAATTTGTTGCATTGCTTGGGAGATTAGTCTGTTATTTACAGACCCAGCTGCCCGTGAGAATCATCTAAGGACCTTGTTACAAAGAAAACTTTACCCTGTTTCTAAATTTTTCCCCAGACTTACTGGTTCAGGATCTGCTGGTGGAGCCCAGTCATGATTCTGTTTTATAGGCTCTAAGGGTAATTTTTAGGTAGCCAGCCTGGCAGATAATCTAAGGAGACTAAGCCTGGGAACCATTGTTTGAGTTCCCTTAAATGAACTTCTTATTTAAAATTCTACCAGTCTAAGAGATAGCTGTGATGTGAGAGTACAAAAGCTCTTAGGTTCAGCAGAGCTGGCCCAAACACTGGCCAAATCACATTAAGTCTCTGTCAGTCCACTCACCTGCAAAAGGAGGTGTTTACAAAGGTGTGGGAAGGATTCAATGACATGATGAACTGCGAAATGTTTTTTTCATGTAAGGAGATATACGATAATATGAGTATTCTAAAGATAGCTTCTTTTACTGAGGGTGAAATTGGAAATCATTTTTGTTCTTTGAGATGTTATTGGAGAAATTTAACATGATTTGGTAAAGAAAAATTGAACTACAAACTAGAAGACCTTAGTTTCTAGCTATAAATTAGCATTATAGCATTATATTCATTTCTTCAGTCTTATTTTTATTTATAAATTGGGGTGGGGGGTGTGCTGTAAGAGAAGGTAGCTTTACACGATACCTTAGTTTCTTTCATTTGATTTAAAGGTCTCTGGTTTTATGATACGGTGAAAACACGGCATTTAATTTATCTGAAGAGTTGGACCTTTTATCTATCTTTTAAGTCCCTTGTAGTTATGGGTTTAAATAAACATTGTAGGATAACTCACATTCTGAGGCCTGAAAATCGTAATACAAATTTAACTGAAAATTAAAGATCATATGTGTTACAGAGCATTTGGCATTTTTTTTGTGTGCATGACCACTTAATCTTCTTTATTACACTTAAAAATAAAATACTTGTCCACAACATTTTCTTAAAACTTCATTTTTTTAGAGTAGTTTAGGTTCATAGCAAAATTGAAAAGGAGGTACAGAATTTTCCATGTACCCCCTGCTCTACACATACATAGCCTCCACTGTTATAAAAATCTCCCACCAAAGTGGTACATTTGTCACAATTGATTAACCCACATTGACACATCATATTCACCCAAAGTCAGTAGTTTACCTTAGCATTCACTCTTGGTGTTGTATATTCTAAGAGTTTGGAAAACTGTATAATGACATGAATGTATCATTATAGTATCACACAGAGCACTTTTGCTGTTCTAAAAATCCTCTGCACTCTGCTTCTGCATCATATTGAAACTGGAATGCAAAGTTGTCTTCGTTACTAACATATATTATTATTATTTTTTAACATCTTTATTGGGGTATAATTGCTTTACAATGCTCTGTTTCTGCTGTATAACAAAGCGAATCAGCTATACGTATACATATATCCCCATATCCCCTACCTCTTGCGTCTCCCTCCCACCCTCCCTATCCCACCCCTCTAGGTGGTCACAGAGCACTGAGCTGATCTCCGTGTGCTATGTGGCTGCTTCCCACTAGCTATCTGTTTTACATTTGGTAGTGTATATATGTCCATGCCACTCTCACTTCGTCCCAGCTTATGCTTCCCCCTCTCCGTGACCGCAAGTCCATTCTCTACGTCTACGTCTTTATTCCTGTCCTGACCCTAGGTTCTTCAGAACCATTTTTTTTTTTTAGATTCCATATATGTGTTAGCATACGGTATTTGTTTTTCTCTTTTTGACTTACTTCACTCTGTATGACAGACTCTAGGTCCATCCACCTCACTGCAAATAACTCAATTTCATCTCTTTTTTTTTTTTTTTTTTTTTTTGCGGTATGCGGGCCTCTCACTGTTGTGGCCTCTCCCATTGCGGAGCACAGGCTCCGACGCGCAGGCTCAGTGGCCACGGCTCACGGGCCCAGACGCTCTGCAGCATGTGGGATCTTCCCAGACCCCGGCACAAACCCCTGTCCCCTGCATCAGCAGGCGGACTCTCAACCACTACGCCACCAGGGAAGCCCCAGTTTCGTTTCTTTTTATGGCTGAGTAATATTCCATTGTATATATGTGTCATCTGGCATTTTTATTGTCTTACTGCTCTTCCTGTTTCATGATGCACCAAAAAAAAAAAAAAAAAAAGAGATAGAAAAGATAAAGTATCAATCTCTTTGCTTTTCAAGTTTCTTCAGTTTAATAGAGTTGATTTTTAAAAGATATTGTATACATAGTCCTAATGGATTTTGTTACTTTTGAATACAAATCCAAAGAAGAAACAAACCATTTTTCTACTTCCTTTAACTGAAAGAATGCATTGTCTTTGAAACAAATTGCATGTGTCTAATTGTTTTAGGTTTCAGATGGCTTTTATGTAGCATTGTTTGGGGTACTGGCAGAAACGTAGGCAGAGCAATTGAAGAAGACCTTAGAAATCATCTGTCTATGCTTCCAACAGGCATATATTGTATATATTACCCACCTAATATATGTCAGGCACTGTTAAGTGCAGAAGACAGCAGTGTGCTACATGTACAAGGAACTTTGTGGAGTTTACATTATAGGATAGGGCAATAGAAAGAAAGCAGAAATCTAAAAGATACTTTCAGATAGTACTGTGAAGACAGACAAAACTGGGTTTGCATCCTTATTATATCAGTTTCTAGCTGGGTGACCTTTGGCAAGGTCAGAGTCTTATTTCCCACATCTAGATGCAGTGATGATAGTTTCTACCTGATAGGGTGGTTTTTAGCATAAATGGAGAAAATTTATTGGATGATTTTAGTGCAGTTTCTGCAACTTAGCAGGTCCCCAATAAATTATTACTGAAACTTCGTAACTATTCAAGGATACTCAGCTCTTAATTGTTCTAGGATTTGCTTCTTTGCTGAGCTTTATTCTGTTCAGCTTACCCCCTTCTCTTATTAAAAAAAAAAAAAGATAATTTTAAAAGTCAAGGAAAGCTGAATAACCCATGTTTAGGTAAATAAAGTTGGAAGAAGTTGGCTGCAGGATTATTGGAAATAGCTAAAATGAGTTTTGAGCATTATGCAGTAGAAGTTATATATGACCAGTAGAATGAGAGTTGGCTAGAATATCTATGATAGTCAGTGTAGTTTGCAGACATTAATTGGTTTTCCTGACGACACAGTGAAATGGATGGGTGACTTCAGCTGCTGGTATTTTTCTCATAGTTTTCTCTCTCTGAATTAGAATTATTGATATGTATGCTTGTCTTCAATGATAGATTTTAACGTCCTTGAAAACAAATTCAGTAGTGTGCCCTTCATATCACAAGCCTGACATGAACTTGGATTCAATCAATATTTGTTATTGAAAAAATGGGAATATGCCAGTGTGATAACAAAACAATTGGCCAGAAAAATAGGGCTGGGGGTTTCAAAAGTTCAGGATAACAGATCTACAACTTAGTCCCTTGGTGGAATATTGATAAGGGAACCAATTTTTTGAAGGGTCTTTTAAGCCTATAGATAGGGTTTTTAAAAAAATAATTGTCATAAAATATACATAACAAATACACCATTTTAACTACTTTTAAGCATACAGTTCAGTGGCATTAAGTACATTCACATTGTTGTGCAACTGTGACCACCATCCACCTCCAAAACTTTTTCATCTTCCCAAACTGAAACTCTGGAAAGGGTTTTAATTCCACACTTGGCTGGCACACAATTTTAAAGCCACCTCAATGACCTATGAACCATGGGACAGTCACTTGGAACAGTGCTGTTGTTCCTTTACTCCTCAAGAAGTTGTCCTTGGGACTCCTCAGTATAAGTAACTCAAAGAAGAGAATCCGGGGAATAATGATGCTAGAGCTCCTTCCTCTCCTGATTCCCATTGGAGGACTGTGTACCTGCTTCCTTCATGCCATCATGGGGAACCACTGTTTCCTTTCACAAGTCTCAGTTTTCCTCAAGATAGAAAAAGTTAAAGAAGAAAAAAGTAGCTCTGTCATCAATTTTAACTTAAAACCTCAATATAACTAAATGATGAAAATGAAATCATGGTTGTGTTGTTCCCCTAACATTTGGACCCTATGTCCTAGGAATTTTTAGTTAACATCCACTTTAAGGTAACAACCCTATTTTACAAATAAGTTAGTAGAGGTTCAGTATTTGGTCCAAGGAACCAGTGGTGTTAAGTGCCTCAGCTAGGGCTTGAACCAAATTCCGACCCTTTAGCCCTTGCTGTTTCTATTCAGCCACAAGAATGCATTGATAGAGATTCACCTTTTGTAGTACAATTTGAGTTGTTCATCATTTGTGATAGAGCCACATTTTACCGAAGGAGGATCCCTCGTATCATTAATCATTTACATGTCTAAGCAGTTGAATGTATAGTTAATGGCCATGAAGCTTATTATTATTTTTTTTTTCTCTGAAGGTTGAACAAGTCAGACAAATTTTGGAATCTGGAAGTCTTTTTATATTAATTTAACACTAAAACCTTTCTCAGCTCATTCTTTTTTTCAGCTCATTCTTTTTTTTTTATATTTAGTGCAATCTTCTCCCCAGGGGCAGAAGGTTGCACTAAATGTAATCCTTCATAGCATGTTACCATCATTGGGCATCTGAGAGTCCCTGTTTGGTTTTCTTTGCTCCTTTGTATACCTGTCTGTTGACACCCACTATAATTAACGATTCTAATGTGTTAAATATTTGTGTTTTTGTATATGCACTTGCAAAATATGTGTTGTGGTTTTTGTGCAGAATGTTAATTTGCATAAATATTATTACATGGGCTTCCCTGGTGGCGCAGTGGTTGAGAGTCCGCCTGCCGATGCAGGGGACACGGGTTCATGCCCCGGTTCAGGAAGATCCCACATGCCACAGAGCAGCTGGGCCCATGAGCCATGGCTGCTGAGCCTACGCATCCGGAGCCTGTGCTCCTCAACGGGAGAGGCCACAACAGTGAGACGCCCGTGTACCGCAAAAAAAAAAAAAAATATATATATATATATTATTACATAATGATGTTGACCCCATTCTGTTTTTTCCCCATTTCATTCAGCACTATTTTGAAAATATCTTTATGTTAATACTAACATTAATTTATTAACTATTAATTTATGTCAAACACAAGAGAGCTTTAAAGTTATTTTTTGTCATTATAGTTTTTCATAGTTTTACTGCACTATGTCCAAAGACACAGCCTGTATGATATTGATTTTTTTGAGGCTTATTGAAGTTTCTTTTATGATCCAATACAGTCTGTTTCTGTAATTGTTTTGTGTGTGCCTCCCCCAAAATGTGTATTTTCTGTCTGTCAGATGTCACAGTCTCTTACATATAATACCTTGAGCTTATTGTGTTGTTGGTCTTCAGTTTCTTCTTTTTTTAAATCTTTTTCTGCTTTATAATTTTCTGAGAAGGATGTGTTAAAATTTTGTTTTATTTGTTTCCTTAACTGTAGTATCATTTCTTAACCATCTTACCCTATAAATCCTGTAAACAATACAGGTGAATGTATAACTGCTCTGGTTGAATCTGGGAGAACAGGTCTTAAATCGAGTGTCCCCTCAAGGCACCATCCCCAGAGTACCTCAAGGCACCTCTGCAGAGTCCCTAAACTGGAATATTATTTCTTTTTGCTTTTTAATTAATTTATTTAATTTATTTATTTTTGGCTGCATTCGGTCTTTGTTGCTGCACGTGGGCTTTCTCTAGTTGCAGCAAGCGGAGGCTACTCTTCAATACACGGGCTTCTCACTGCTGTGGCTTTTCTTGTTGTGGAGCACGGGCTCTAGGTATGCGGGCTTCAGTAGTTGTGGCACACGGGCTCAGTAGTTGTGGCTCACGGGCTCTAGAGCACAGTCTCAGTAGTTGAGGTGCACAGGCTTAGTTGCTCCGTGGCATGTGGGATCCTCCCGGACCAGGGCTTGAACCCATGTCCCCTGCATCGGCAGGCGGATTCTTAACCACTGCACCACCAGGGAAGCCCTGGAATATTATTTCTGTAAACAAACTGTCAATTAATCTTTTAACCTTGTACTCTTATTTCTTATCACCCACCCAATAACCCAAACAATTTTCAGTTCAAAGCCAGATGGGCTTTCACGTTCTCTTCCTCACCCACCTGCATAGGTGCTTTTCCCCGTCATTACCTCTACCAGGACTCTTCTTCATATAACCAAGCTCTGTACCTTATTCAAAACCCTTCTTGCTTATGTAAACAATGGAACAGGGCTTCCCTGGTGGCGCAGTGGTTGAGAGTCCGCCTGCCGATGCAGGGGACACGGGTTCATGCCCCGGTCCGGGAAGATCCCACATGCCGCGGAGTGGCTGGGCCCGTGAGCCATGGCCGCTGAGCCTGCGCGTCCGGAGCCTGTGGTCCGCAACGGGAGAGGCCGCAACAGTGAGAGGCCCGCATACCGCAAAAAAACAAAAAAACAAAACAAACAAAAAAAACCCAATGAGAACAGTAACTCGAAAAGATATACACACCCCAGTGTTCATAGAAGCATTATTTACAATAGCCAAACAACCTAAGTGTCCATCCATAGATGAATGGGTAAAAGAGATGTGATATATATATATATATACAATGGAATACTACTCAGCCATAAAAAAGAAGATCTTGTCATTTGTGACAACACAGGTGGACCTAGAAGGTATTACACTAAGTCAGATAGAGAAAGATAAATACTGTATGATTTCCCATAAACGTGGAATCTAAGAAATAAAACAAATGAACAAACTAAATAAAACAGAAGCAGACTCATAGATACAGAGAATAAACTGGTGGTCGCCAGAGGTGGGTGGTGGTTGGGCCAAATAGGTGAAGGGGATTAAGAGGTACAAATTTCCAGTTATAAATAAGTCATGGGATGCAACGTACAGCATAGGGAATATGGTCAATAATATTGTAATAACTTTGTGTGGTGATAGGTGGTTACCAGACTTATTATGGTGATCAATTTGTAATGTATATAAATGTTGAATCCAGTATGTTGTACACCTGAAACTAATATAATATTGTATGTCAACTATACTTTAATTAAAAAAATAAGGGAAAAAAACATTCTCAAATTCTGCTTCTTCCATAAAATCTCTTCTAGCCATATCAATTCTTAGAACTCTAAAAGCAATTATTGCTAGCGCAATTAATTTAATGTTTATTCACTGACCTAATTCACTATCATTTAGTATTTATTCAGTGACCAGCACTTGTGGTGGTTGGAATTTCTGTTTACATAACTGCAGTTGTTTAATATTTGTCATATTTGTTTGCTTCCCCTATTTTGCTGTAAAAGCATCTTGAGGGTACCATGTGTTTTGTATGCTCTGTTAAGGTACCCACATAGTGGCTTGTTCTTGGTAGTTGACCAGGAAAAATACTTTGAGTTTATTTACTTCAGTGTTGATATGAATAATTTTATTTCTAATTAGAGGACAGTTTTATTACATTGCCAATTCTTTGTTTTATTGTATTTTGCTAAATGTGTTCTTTATTTTTTAGTAATAAGCATTATCAGTGAAAGTTCTTTAAGATTCTCTTCAAAATCCTTGTAAAGCAGGCAGATTTAACCTCTTTATAAAATAAGCAGTCATTAAAAAATAAATAAATGAATAAAATAAGCAGTCATTTATCATTCTTTCAATATAAATTTATGCATAAAATAGCTTTTATGGGTTTAAATTTATCTACTCTTATAAGGCAGTGTTATATCTGGTAAAGTGATGAAATGGACTAGGCTGTCTTCCTTCCCCTACCCCTTAACACTAATTATTTGAGTTAAGTTTTCAACTTGGAAGGTTCCCTCTAAGGACAATGAACTTAAGTCAAGTGTTAGAGCGTAGAGAGTTTCAGGATAGTCACAAGCTACTGCTTGGTTATTCAGCTGATAAGATGATTACATCACACGATGGAGTAGTCAGCAAGCCTCTGAGCCCTGGCAGCACACCTGGCCTGAGCTGATGCTGTGTGGGGTACAAGGCATGTCTAAAGCAGTATCATTCCCATCACTGACCTGCCAGTGTGGTTTCGTTGCACAGAATCGACACAAGTGAAGTATAACCAGCCAAATCCTAAAATAGGTAATTTAGAGCATAAAGTGGAGATCGCAAGGTGAGACAGAAGATCAAATAAAAGAATTATAAAATACCTATAAGTCATGAGCCGTTGAGTTCTTTAACATGTATTTTATTTAATTTTCCCAACTTCCATGAAGTGGGTATTATCATGCCCATTTTAAAGAGGAAAAAGTGGAATTCCATAGAGGTAAAATAATGTATTAATTATTGGACATTGAGTAAGTGGTAGATTTGTGTATTGAATTCAGATCTGACAAGTAAATCAACATCCTTAATTCCCCTTGTTTTTACTCACATAACACCCAATATTGTTTTGTACCCTTTGTATACTTTAAAGAAATGTTATTATTTAGAATTGTTGATTTTCTTTCCTACTGGACTACAAATCCATGAGAATAGAACCACGTCTGTTTTGTTCAGCACGATATCTCCAAGATCAAACACTTTGCTTGTTAACATAGCTGGTGATCAGTATATATTCTTTGTTTCCCTTTTTCTTTTTTTGGAAGTTGGGGGTGGCGAGGTAGTACGGGGAGGCCAGGGTTTCCACCACATTGTGTTGACTCTCTTAGGTAAGAAAATAATATGTAGAAAGTCTAGGCCAGTGTGAACCTGAACAATCAGGGAAGGTTTTATGCGTGAGCCAACCTTGTTAGATGGAGATGAAATAATTTTTAACTGTAACCTATATATAAGGCTATGAATGACCTCAAGTACTTCGCTCTCAAGAAGGGACAATTCATTGTAGAGGCATCATCAAAGATGGGGAAATGCCAGTATCTTTCTAATACAGATTCAAGTGCTCTATTTAAATTTTTTTTACCTTTTTTTTTTAATAGAAAAAATCAGGCAAAGATATGCAGACCTGCCTGGAGAATTGCACATTATTGAACTTGAAAAGGATAAGAATGGACTTGGACTCAGCCTTGCTGGTAACAAAGACAGGTCACGCATGAGCATATTTGTGGTGGGAATTAACCCCGAAGGACCTGCTGCCACGGATGGGCGAATGCGTATTGGAGATGAACTGTTGGAGGTGAGGGGCATATATTCTTTTTTTTTTTTTCCTGCTAGGCTCATTTGATTCTTCTAATAAAATCTGTCCAGTTACTTTCATTATAATGATCACATAAGGGCAAAATCCATCCATATATATATATACACTCTGTATCTAATATATCCATCCATCTAGGGGCCTATATCCTGAATTTCTGTTCTGGTGAGATGAAGGGGTATAGAGGATATTGTATAGCAAAATGAAGTGAAGGGGAAGAATGTTATAAATTACATTTTCATCAACTATTTATTATCATTTTCCCAAGCGAGAACAAAAATCATATTGTTGCTTACAGTTGCTGTTTGCTGCTTGAGTAAAAATTAATCTCACAGGGACTTCCCTGGTGGTCCAGTGGTTAAGACTTCATGCTTCCACTGCAGGGGGCACGGGTTTGATCCCTGGTCGTGGAACTGCATGCTGTGCGGCATGGCCAAAAACCAAAACCAAACCAAAACAAACCAAAACAAAAAACTAATCTCACAAAATAATTTTGGGGTCCTTAAGTAAAATCTCATGGAAACACATTAAAAGAATAGGGCTGGTTTTTCATGTAAATTCCAACAGGTTCCAAACTCATTTGTGTGTTAACCTAATGTTATTGGTGTTTATCAAAATCCTCTTCAGCTTCTGAATTAACCGTAAGTATGACATTTCTTTTTGTTACTGTTGTCAGTTTTTTATGAAGGTGTTATAGCCACAACGAAACTTTATGAACTGGTTGTCAAGGATTGGTTAATATCTGTGAAGCTGGTGATGTGGTTAAGGCCACAGGTTAAGGAATAAGAGTTCTTCTTTAGGAATAGGAGAAAGAGAAGCTCAGGAGGTGACTGATCCTCTGCTACTGCTCTGGGTGATTTTCTTCAATCGTCTGAAAAGATTATATATCCTTATTTTCTAAGCTTAGAGTCAGGGTTTCTGCTCTGAATTTTTTTTTTTTTTTTTTTTTTTTTTTTTGCGGTACACGGGCCTCTCACTGTTGTGGCCTCTCCCGTTGCGGAGCACAGTCTCCGGGCACGCAGGCTCAGCAGCCATGGCTCACAGGCCCAGCCGCTCCGCGGCATGTGGGATCTTCCCAGACCGGGGCACGAACCGGTGTCCCCTGCATCAGCAGGCGGACTCTCAACCACTGCGCCACCAGGGAAGCCCTCTGCTCTGAATCTATATTAGTTCGATATTTGTTTGCCTGTTCCTCATTCAGCTAACAGTTGTTTGAGTGTCTCTTAGGACTGGACACAAAAAAAGAGATGAATACTTCCAGTCCCTTCATTCAAATAGCTCACACTCTCAAGGAAGAAAAGAGACATAAAAAGATTGTCGCATAACAAAAATGAAAAAAAAAAAATTATAACAGCAGTCATAACAAGAGCAATATGTACTTGGTACCAGACATAGCTTTACTGCTGAAGTCACACAGTAAATGAGGTGTTGGGATTCAATATCAGGCAGTTTGATTGCTTAGCTCTTTGTTAACCAGTGTGTGCTCTAAGGCCTCTTGGATAAAATGCTCCAACACTTGGACATTTGGGGGAGCTGAATCACAGAGGTACCGAGTGTCAGACTGCTTACTTAAAATGAGGCCTTTACTAATTTTTCATTTTACAGTTTCCTCTTCAGACTCGGAATAGAATTCATAGTCATCCACAGTGTGACTCTCCTAATAATATCTACAGCTAAAGGTGAGCAGGCACAACTGTGAGGACACTAGTATCACCCTCTGTCTTCTAAGCCCCAGTAGTTTCTCCCCATCTAAAGCCTGTTTTCACAAAGAAGTCACTTCTGGAATTACTTTTCTTTGCTTGTTCTTTTGTAATATAGCATCATGAAAGGGACCCACATCGGGTAGTAGCACTGATTAGCATAATCATTATGTAAATAAAAATCAAAGGTGACAGTATGTATTAACCAGTATAATTCATTGCTTCACGTTCATTTCCTTTGGCTTATGTTTAGAGATTTCTTCATAAACGAAACTGAAGTGATAGTGGTGGTAATAAGATGAAAGTAAAAGCTAATTTACTGAGTTATTCCTAGCATTTTACCTATGTGCTCGCACATTTGTATTCAGTATTAAGAGCCCTATGTGGTGTGTACTGTTGTTATCCCCGTTTTGTGGATAAGAACACTGCATAAGTAACTTACAGAAATAAGTTACTAAGAACCCAGGCTTGCCAGGCTCCAAGAACCATGCTCTAGCCACTGAAGTATACCGCGTTCCCCATGGTGCTTCAACCAAACCCAATCTGTTTAGATCCACGAGAATCCTGATTTATGGTGCCCTATTCTTTAGGAAATCATGTATATTAAATCATTCTGTTGTATTATATGCACCTAAACACATATTTCCTGTCTCATGTGGTACATGGAAATGTTCCAAAAGCTATACTTTGGAACATGAAGATTCTAGTTCTGTTCTCTCTGCGTTATTAAGACTCAAGATGGAATGGCCAATGTGATCCAGACCAACAGGAGAACTGATATTTTATTTCTCTGTTTGACATTTTATTAGACAGAGGTAACAGATGAGCTGTGGCTGCACTGAGAGTGTTTTACAGGCCATACAGAAAAGTCCACACTTTGCAGGGCAGTGAGCACTGGACTGGGAAGACCTACTTTATCTTATCCCAGTTCTTTCAGTTATTAGTTGCATTTCAGAAGGGGCTTAAAGTACATGGCACGTGGTTGACTGTTAATTAGATCACATTTCCTTCCTTAAAGACAGAAACTTTAGGTATTTGTTTTCTAGGCTAGAGGCTAGAAGAGCTCTCCTGACTGAAAAAGAATATTAACATCTTGCTATTTCAGGGCCCTCCTAGTCCTTCCTTTGACTTTCTGGATTGGGTCTTTTGTTACTGTTCAGTAACTTTATCTTTGTTCAGAGATAAAAAGAACAAGAAGGTTAAATATGGTAATAAGTTAATCGCCCTGCACTCTCCACTGAGTCTCTTATTTAAATAAAATAAAATATGTTGGAACACAGATTCTAGCATCACAGACCTTTGGCTAGTTATTTATCTTCTCTAACCCTCAGTTATCTCCTTTATCAAATGGGAATTTTTCATTTATTCAGCAAGAACTTTACTGTGCATCTGTTGTGTAGGAGGAAGTATGTGAACACGGTGCGATTTTTCATTGGTGAACAAAATCCACGGTCCTGTTCTCATAGAGCTTACAGTCTAGTGATGGTCTAGCCTCAGCCTCAGAGGTTGTTATGAGAATTAATGAGAGAAGATATGTCAAGTTTTGCCGCAGTATCTGGCACCTGGTAATACCATAATGAATTTCAGCTGATAATATTTATAAAATAATATTTTCGTGTGGATTTGTATATTTTGGTTCCTTTTAGCTTGTTTATATTAATACATTTGTCTCTGAAAGTATGTTCCAGAGGGAACCCACCTTCTTTTTCTTCAATAGCTCCATGCCGCATCTTGAAAAGCTGAGCGAGTAGAACAATGCACATACTGAATTCTTTTTTTTTTTTTTTTTT
>RJWK010045369.1:0-18044 GCA_004363435.1 Platanista minor
GTCCCAAAGACAGAGAGCTAGGTGGAAGCTGTATGATTTTAGACACAGCTTCAGAAGCCACGAAGCATCACATTTGTCATATACTCCACTGTTTGGAGCAGTCACAATCTCCCACCCAGATACAAGGGGAGGGAACACAGATCTCAGTGAGAGGAATGCCAGTCACATTGTAAGAACAGCCTCGTGGGAAGGTGCTGCAATTTTTGGAAATACAATCTAATTCCTAGCAACTCATTCTTTTAACTTCCAAACTGGAAGATACTTGGTTAAATATTTCCCACCAGAAAAATGTAATATAAGACTGGAACTGCTGGAATGATAGGGGGATCACACATTTATCTCCCTAAACTAGAGTCTAGTTCCAGTAATTATTTAATCATATATTTTCATTTATTGTAGCTGTCCCAGAAGTAAATATCTTAAGAAAAATGATTTCCCTTCTATTTATTATGACCTTCAAAATTGCTGATCCTAAATCTGACTATACACAAAGTTGGTATATTCCTCTTAATGCTTTCTCAGTACTTAGGATGGCCACCAGGAAGATGAGTGGCTAGAAATGCCTTTACTGCATTGTAGGTGATGACCTCTAGATGTCAAATCTGGACACAAGACCTGACCATTTGAACAGGATAGCCATATTTCTTGCAGGTGGTACTCTTTAAGTATTAGTCAATGTCATATATTCTTCACTGAATTTAGTGCTGGAAGAATGTATGCATCAGGTGTTGTGTTTTTTTTTTTTTTTCCTCTCACAACTTTACATTTAATTTCTGATCCTGGAAATTATATTTACCTGTATACAACATCTACCCCTTTTAAACTAAAAATCCTGCCTCTCCATGTTTACATAAGAAATTCAGTTGTTCGTAGTTTGGAAACTAGAAATGGAACGGGCCTCAGAAGGAAAGAAGATAACACCAGAGCCACAGTCTTCACAGCATAAAGGCGGAGGGGGAGTAAGTTCTCAGGCCTGAGAAACACTGCTCTTCTATTCATGTGCTAGATGGTTCCTGGCCCTGTGCATCAGATCAGTGTGTCAGTTCAAGAAACTCTGGTCTTGAACAGAAAGAGAAGTGGAACCCAAAGAACTTGCTGCAAACTTCTGCTTCTTGGGGTTACACTTCTGCAACTTAAAAAGCATGATTTGTTTCCCACACCTTAACTTCCCTGTCACAGACAGCAGGGCAGTTCTGTATCATCACTCTCTTTTAAGGCACTGCCTCGCTCCATTCCCCAGCATACACGACAATTTAGTCAATCCTGGATTGAACTGCTGCTGTCCGTACAGGGTGTGTGTAGCTAGTAGAGCTCAGTATGGCAGCATTCGACTTCACAGGAGCCAGGAGTCACAAAAGAGGAAGAGAACGTGTGTCTGTCCTCATCCAAGCATGTTTCAGTTTTGATGCATCGCAGGAAGAGGACACTGGTACTTTATTAAGAGGGAAACTGAATAAGGTAATGTGCTTTACTGATGTTGGCTTGTTTGGAAAATAGGAATATGAATCCATTTAGCCTTAAGTTTTAACTTTTTTCTCACCAGTTGAATATTTAAAGTGTGGCTCAAAATTAATGATTACTGATTACATCAACATTAATATAGTCAAAGCTTGCCCTTCTTGTTTAATGTATAGTATATCTTTTCCTATCCTTTTACTTTCTATCTTTCCGTGTCGTATCTGAAATGAATTTCTTACAGACAGCGTATTGTTGGTTCATGGTTTTTCATTCTCTTTGCAAATTTCTGTCTTGTAATTACTGTATTTAGACTACTTATATTTAAGGTAATGTTTTGTTTGTTTGTTGTTTGTTTGTTTGTTTTGGCCATACCGCCCGCATGGCATGTGGGATCTTAGTTCCCCAACCAGGGATCAAACCCGTGCCCCCTTCAGTGGAAGCACGGAGTCTCAACCACTGGATCGCCAGGGAAGTCCCTAAGGTAATTGTTGATATGTTAGAGCTTATATCTTGCATTTCATTTTTTGTTTTGTTTGTTTCCTCTGTTTCTTGTTCCTTGGTTTCTCTTTTTGTACCTTCCTTTGGTTGCTTGAACATGTTTTAGGATTCCCTCTTGGCTGGAACCGAGAGCTGTTGAGTAATTTTTTTTTTGTATTGTAGTAAAGTGTATATAAAACATAAAATTCACAATCTTAACCATTTGTAAGTGTACACTCAGTGGCATTAAGTACATTTACAAGGTTGTGAAACAATCACCACTATTCCAGAACATTTTCATCTTCCCAAACAGAAGCTGTGTATTCATTAAGCAATACCTTTTTCATCATCTCAAACAGAAACTATGTACCCATTAAGAAATAACTCCCTCCCTCCTGCCCTTGGCAACTCTGTTCTACAGTATTGCATCTAAGTGAAATTGTACAATATGTGCCCTTTTGTGTCTGACTTATTTCACTTAGCATAATGTTTGCAAGCTGTATTCATGTGGTAGCATGTATCAGAATTTCGTTCCTTTTTTAATGTCTGAATAATATTCCATTGTGTATATATCACATTCTGTTTATCAACTCATCTATGGATGGACTCTTGGGTAGTTTCCACCTCTGGCTGTTGTGGATAATGCTGCTAAGAACATTGGTATACAAGTATCTGTCTGAGTCCCTGCTTTATATTCTTTTGGATACATACCTATGAGTGGAGTTGCTAGATCATCTTGAATAAGTTTTTAAAACAGGAGAAGTTTTCCAAATATTCTATGACAGCAGGGAGACTGATTGTCCCAGAACTCAGAAAGGACAGATGCGAACAATGTTGCACAACGCCATAGAGGACTTACTCCTTGAGTTCTCCTTTATGGCATGATGTCAAGGAGCTCCTCAGAGTCCTCCAGTTACTACTATTATCACCTCCTGAGCCTTTCAGAAGTGTGGGTGGTGAGACCCTTTAGCAGCACCTAAAGGGTCTCTCTATGCAGGGTATGCTGTTTGGTGAACCAGGATCAGATTAGAGGAAGGCAAGGATTTCCAGAAAACCTTTTTAGAACATAGTTTGGAGAAAGCTTATAAATTCCATAAAATTAGAGTTGATTAGAGTCAAGGATCAGAAAGAATTCAGTTTCATTGATACAGAAACTGGGTTTCTATTACCAAATTTGCCACTAACTGGGCACAAAACTTTAGGAAAGTGACTTAGCCTCATCCAACAGTGGGAGGGAGAAGAGGAGGGGGGTTCGACTGGATAGTGTAAGGTCTCTTTCAGCCCTGAACATCTATGATTTTTAAATTTTTCATGGATTTCTTTTTCTCTAGATCAAATTTTTGTGTAGAGCCTTGATTCTAGGTCCAGGCTTTGTTGATTTATGGAATGAGCTAACGCCAAATGTCTCATCCCAGAAACTCTTGTTTGTCTCTGTGCCGCCACACATCTACTTAGCTCAAGCTATGCACCCTGAGTTTGTCTAATCTAACAAATATGTCCTCAGGATATGAACCATACTACTGGCCAGAGGTATTGGATATTGTCACACTGTAGATCCTGTTGTATTTTATATTATAAAACTTCAGAATAACAATGGTTCTCTTAAAACCCATTCAGTCTCCTTAGCTGATTTCCACAAATATTCTCACCCTTTACAAACATCCAGCTCTTTCTATAAACTCTTGCATTGGTTTTGATTGAATTTCCCCCAGAAATTATAGGAGTATAGGTTTAGAAGCAGCTTGGCCCTGCTTTCCCTCTGAGGACAGGCCTAGGTGTCCCTCTTTGTTATTTTTAACAGCATTCAGTGTATCCATTCATTCATTCAAAAATATGCACCATGCTAGGTGTTGGGGGTACAGCAACGAACAAGGCAAGCATGACCCCTGCTTTCATTTAGCTTAATGTCTAGGGATGAAGACAGACATTGAATAAGTAATAATAGGCATGCTGGATATTAAGAAAGAGAAATGCAAAGTTCTGAATGCTATAGGATCTTATATGGGGATTTAACTGAAATTGTGGTATAAGAAATTTCTAGATGAAGTGGCATTTAAGTGGAAATCTGAGTAGTGAGTTGGAGTTAGGCAAAGGTGGGGAGGGAGGACATTCAAGGTGAAGGAACAGTTGAAATGAGAAAGTCCATGGAACATTTGAAAAACGATAAGGTCACACTGGCCAGAGTGGGGAAAGGAAAGGAGAGAATGGTAGGAGAAAAGGCTGGAGAGGCAGACACAAGTCTGACCAAGTTGCTTGTTATAAGCCATACTAAGGATTTTGAACTTCATCCTCAAGGAAGGTGGAAATCAGAGAGAGTTTAAGGCAGAAAAGAGACAGGATTAAATCTGACATTTACAAAGCTCTTTTTTTTTTTTTTTTTTGCGGTACGCGGGCCTCTCACTGCTGTGGCCTCTCCCATTGCGGAGCACAGGCTCCAGACGCGCAGGCTCAGCGGCCATGGTTCACGGGCCTAGCAGCTCCGCGGCATGTGGGATCTTCTGGGACCGGGGCACGAACCCGCGTCCCCCGCATCGGCAGGCCGACTCTTAACCACTGTGCCACCAGGGAAGCCCTACAAAGCTCATATGGCTATAATGTAGCAAGTGGGTTGGAGGCGGGTTGGCAAGAGAAGAGGCCGGAAGCTTAGGTAGGATGTTCCTGCTGCGGTTGGATGAGAATGATATGGGCTGGGACCAGGGTACTCTGTTCACTTGGAGGCGACAGGGTTTGGTGTTGTGAAGAAGTCGGGGGAGGGAGAGAGGACAAGGATGGTTCTGTGAAGACCAAAATGAGAGGGTGTGTCAAAAAGGAGAATGCTGTCAACTGGAGCTGAGCTGTCCAGTAAAGGGATGACTGAAAAGTATTGTTTAGATTTCATGATGTGGACGATATTGCTGCCTTAGGGAGAATACTTCTGGTGGAATGAAGGGGGTAGAATTCATATGGGGTGGCTTGAGGGGTCAATGGAAAGGAAAGAGAAAGGAGGAAGAGAGACAGTGAGTCTCTACTACTTTTCACTGCTTTGACTATGAAAGTGAAGAGGAAGAATCATTGCTGGGAGATACTGGTGAGTTAAGAATTCCAGTTTTCAAGCTAGGAGAGGCTTCCATATATATAAATGCTAAAATGAAGTAGCAGGTAGAGGGGAGAGGGGAAGAATTAAGAGGGAAAGGGGCAAAGCCAAAGTTTCCTGAGGCTGTGGATTGGAGGATGAATTCTGGAGCCAAAGTGGCGGAATTGGTCATTTGTCACATTTTGCTGACATTTTCCGACTAGACGTCTGTTTTCTTCGCTAGGCTGTGAACTCCTGAACTCCTGAAAACTAGGGAGTGTACCTTCTTAGATTTTATATCTCCAGCACTCAGTTTAAGGCTCACCACCCAAAGGTGCCCTGTAAGTGTTTAGCTGAACTGTGGGTCATTTGCGGTAGGAAGGCCACAGCTGTTTTCCCTTAAGGATATAGATTAAATGCCTTGACACGTAGAGGACTGGGGATCAACTTGAGAGTGGGCTTCTGGAATAGATTTTTAAAATGACCAAGAGCTGTGGAATGGCAGAGCTGTCTGGCCAGTTGTGAGGCCAATTAACTTGGGTTTATACCCGAGGAGAAGGGCCTCAGCTGAAATTAATCAAGTGTAGAGAAAGAGCAACCTGTAACTTATAGGTCAAGAATAACTAAAAAAATGAACTCCCTCCCTCTTGGCTGTCTCCCTGGTCCAGAAAAGAAGATGAACAATCCAACAACACTCCACAGGAAAAGAAACAATGCTTGATCCTTTGGAGTCCCATTTTCATCAGCTAGGATTTAGCTGTGCACTCAGGCCATGAACAGAGCAACAAATAGCTGACCTCTAATGTTTCTCCACCCAGTTTATCCTAGTGTTGTACAAATAGGGAAGTTAAACTAATTCAAGTGAAACAATTACATTAGAATGTTTCTTCTGTACTGGCAGAGGATGCCATTAACATTGATTAGCAAATGTTATCCCGTAGTTATTTGTTCTCCTGAAATTTCAAAATCCTTCAAAAATGTTTGATATTTACGTCAGATTCTCCCAGGAATGAGAAAAGGAGATGGAAAGTGGCCTTTCAGTATTTGTAGGAAGGGAAGATGGAAGCGGATGAAAAGGACATATGGATTTGGTTACAGGAGTAAACTAGTTAATACTTCTAAGAAGGAAATATGCTGAGGATCTCTGTTGAACCCATATTTATTTAACATTTACTGTGTGCTTCTGGCCTAGGCTCTTCTTGCCAGATATAGGCACTAAAAAGGAGATGCTGCTTGTCTTTCAGAGTTCATAATCTAGAATGCTCACAGTCTTAAAAAGAATTCAAGTTTCTCTAGTACTATTCAGGGAGAGGGTTCCCTAAGTTCTAGGAAATGGGGCATACAAATAAAGACCCACTTGCAACTGGGCAGAAAGAATGATTTTATTACTCAGGACAGTACCCTATAAATCCCAGTGCAGACTTCTTTGATAAAAGCCAGATTACAGAACATGGCTGAGGACAGAGGCTTACGTGGGGGTCCTCAATCTTCCATCCTGGATTTCCCTTGGGGGACTTGCATGTTCCTATGTGCCTGTGGAGATATGACTGGGCTTGCAGAGGGGATTCTGAGTCCAACCAGTAGCCTAAAAAAGAACCCCAGGCCTTCCCCCTTCACCGGGCCCATTCCTTAGTGGTCCTGCCGACTCTTGAACCTGATCCTGTAACTGCTAGTGTCTAGTCATCCAGATCAGTCTTTTCCCTTTCTCCCATATGCCATGGAAACACAAAGAGAAGGGGGACACGTGTCTTGCCCTATCCTGACATGAGAGGAAGAGTTCTTTGAGATTTGCTGGATCCTCCCAGTAGATCCCCCTTTTACTTTGAGGAGGTTTTGCTCTCTGGAAACAGATGAGTGAGGCAGATAGTCTCTGTCATAAGATCAGTGAAGCAAGGGAGCCTGGGAAACAGGGACATTTAAGGTCAGGCAGAAAAAAAGGAGAAAAACAAAACAAACAGAGCTATGGAGACCCAGGAGAGAATATATTTACTTCTCAGATTTCTAGGGAGTAGGAAAGTTTCAAGAAGGAGGTAGGCAGCAGTACTGAGTGTAACAATGAGGTCAAGGTAACAACGAAGTAAGGTCTGACAAATGCTCATTACCCTTCACAGTGTGGAGGCTACTGATGGCATCTGTCCCAGTGAATTGGTGGCAGAAGCCAGATGGCGTGGAGGAGGGATAAAGTTAGGGAACTGAGAGGAGGAAGAAAGGAAGCAAGGAACTTGCTAGATGGGGGAAAAATAGAGAGGATAGTTGCTAAAAGATGTCATCGTAGGTTTTTTTGTTTTGTTTTTGGTTTTTTTTTGCGGTACGCGGGCCTCTCACTGTCGTGGCCTCTCCCGTTGTGGAGCACAGGCTCCGGACGCGCAGGCTCAGCGGCCATGGCTCACGGGCCCAGCAGCTCCGCGGCACGTGGGATCTTCCCGGACCGGGGCACGAACCTGTGTCCCCTGCATCGGCAGGCGGACTCTCAACCACTGCGCCACCAGGGAAACCCCCCATTATTTTATTTACCACTTCCATCCGCGCCTCTTTCCCACAATGTGCACTTGTCTCAGTCACAGTTTTGGTAAGCCCACAAGCTAACCCTAGCCAAAATGAGTAAAAAACAAACGTTGCTGGAGAGCTTCTTTGAAAAGGGGGAAAGACCCAATATGAGACAGCAGAAAACTCTAAGACTGCCAACAAAAAGAAAGCTGCATTTAAAAGAAAATACCAAGAGTCCTACTTAAATTACAGGTTCATTGCAACAGGTGATCACATTCTCCAATCCCGCTTTGTATAATATGTAGCAACCGGCTACATACACAATGAAGCCATGCAACCTTCAAAACTGCTTCGCCACATGGAGACCAAGCACCCTGCATTAAAAGGCAAGCCTTTGGAGTTTTTCAAAAGGAAAAAACGTGAACACGAAGAACAGAAGCAGTTATTGAAGGCCACCACTTCATCAAATGTGTTTGCACTGAGAGCATAATACTTAGTGGCTAATGGCATTGCTAAAGCTAAGAAGCCCTTTACTATTGGTGAAGAGTTGATCCTGCCTGCTGCTACGGACATGTGTCATGAACTTTTAGGAGAGGCTGCAGTTCAAAAGGTGGCACTTGTTCCTCTATCGGCTAGCACCATAACTAAATGAATTGATGAAATAGCAGAGGATACTGAGGCACAATTGTTAGTGAGAATTAATGAGCCACCGTGGTATGCAATCCAGGTTGACGAGTCTACCAATGTTGACAATAAGGCAACAATACTTGTTTTTTGATATATAAATTTATTTATTTTGTTTTATTTATTCTTGGCTTCTTTTGGTCTTCGTTGCTGCACGTGGGCTTTCTCTAGTTGTGGCGAGCGGGGGCTACTCTTCGTTGCAGTACGTGAGCTTCTCACTGTGGTGGCTTCTCTTGTTGTGGAGCACGGGCTCTAGGTGCGTGGGCTTCAGTAGCTGTGGCACGTGGGCTCAGTAGTTGTGGCTCATGGGCTCTAGAGCACAGGCTCAGTAGTTGTGGCATACGGGCTTAGCTGCTCCATGGCCTGTGGGATCTTCCCGGACCAGGGCTCGAACACGTGTCCCCTGAATTGGCAGGCTGATTCTTAACCACTGCTCCACCAGGGAAGTCCAACAATGCTTGTTTTTGTGTGATATATTTTTCAGGAGTATGTGCTTGAGGATATGTTATGTGCACTTTTGCTGCCAACCAACACCTCAGCTGCAGAACTATTCAAGTCTCTGAATGATTACGTATAAGGAAAATTGAACTAGTCATTTTCTGTCGGTATATGCATGGGCAGAGTGACTGCCATGACTGGACGGCTTTCTGGTTTCACTACTCGGGTCAAAGAGGTCACTTCTGAATGTGAGTCTACACACTGTGTCATCCATAGAGAAATGCTGGCTAGCTGAAAAATGTCACCTGAACTTAACAATGTTTTGGATGTGATTAAAATGATCAACCACATTAAAGTACATGCCCTTAACTCACGTCTGTTCGTGCAGCTCTGTGAGGAGATGGATGCAGAGCACACACGTCTTCGCTTATACACAGAAGTGAGATGGCTTTCTAAAGGTAGATCACTGGCCAGAGTTTTTGAGTTACGAGAGGCGCTCCAGAGATTTCTTTCAGAAAAACAGTCACCACTGGCAGCACATTTCAGTGACAAAGAATGGGTCACAAAACTTGCTTACTTTTGTGACATATTCAGCCTGCTCAGTAAACTCAATCTGTCACTTCGGGGGAGAATGACAACTGTGTTAAAGTTGGCAGATAAAGTGGCTGCATTCAAAGCCAAACTGGACTTATGGGGGTGACGAGTGAACATTGGGATTTTTAACATGTTTCAAACATTAGCAGAAATTTTGAAAGAGACTGAGCCACGGCCTTCTTTCTCGCAGATGGTGCATGATTGCCTATCTCAGCTTTCAAAAGAGTTCAAGCATTACTTCCCAACCACAAAAGACCCATTTGTGAATAAGTCAGGTGAATCGATTTTGTTTGTGCCAGAAGAGGATCAACTGCTTGAGAATGCAAGTGACAGTGGCCTTAAAAGTATGTTTGAGACAACTTCAAATCTCCATACGTTCTGGATTACAGTCAGGGTGGAATATCCTGAGACTGCCATAAAAGCACTGAAAAGCCTGCTTCCATTTCCAACATCCCATCTTTGTGAAGCAGGGTTTTCTGCAGTGACAGCAACCACAACGAGATTACGGAGTAGACTGTACCTAAGCAACACACTTTGGGTGTCACTGTCTCCCATCACCCAGATGGGACCATCTAGTTGCAGGAACACAAGCTCAGGGCTCCCACTGATTCTGCATTATGGTGAGTTGTATCATTATTTCATTATATATTACAGTGTAATAATAATAGAAATAAAGTGCACAATAAATGCAATGTGCTTGAATCATCCCCAAATCATCCCCCCTGCCCCCGGTCCTTGGAAAAATTGTCTTCCATGAAACCAGTACCTGGTGCCAAAAAGGTTGGGGACTGGGGGCTGATCTATAGGATGCCTTTTTTTCAGTATTTCTGCCCTACAATCATTAGATCCTTTCAATATGAAATCAACTTTTTCTTTAGCTCAGAAAAAGTTCTGTTATTTCCTTGATCATTCCTTCTTCATTTATTGTCTTTTCTCCTGGAATTCCTGTTATACAGAAATTAGTTATCATATGTTTTTCTTCGTGTTATTTTGTTTTTCATAATTATTCTCTCTCACTTCCTTGTTCTCTTTCTTTCACTCTTTTTTCTGTTGCTGTTGTTTTAGATTCCTTAAATTGATTTTCTGTGTCACAGATTCTAGAGTTGGTTTTTTGTTGTTGTTGTTGTTTTTTGCGGTACACGGGCCTCTCACTGCTGTGGCCTCTCCCGTCGCGGAGCACAGGCTCCGGACGCGCAGGCTCAGCGGCCATGGCTCACGGGCCCAGCCGCTCTGCGGCACTTGGGATCTTCCCGGACTGGGGCATGAACCTGTGTCCCCTGCATCGGCAGGCGGACTCTCAACCGCTGCGCCACCAGGGAAGCCCCTAGATTTGGTTTTTGACATATTATTCTGCTACTTAAGGCCTCTACTGCTTCTGTTTTGTTTGGGCACTCTTGGTTTTATTTATTTTTTTAACTTTTTGTTCTCTTGTTGCCACTTTTCATGGCTCCTGTTTCATTTACACAACATCTTCCTGAAGGCTACCCTGTCCTTTGAGATTTAAATTAAAATGTCTAATTCCCAATATATGTGGTGAGAAATGTAATGCCTCCCCTAAGGTTTTTCCATTTTAATTCTGAGGGGTTTTGTACTTGGGGTCCCCTCTGGGTCCAGTTTTCTTTGACCAATGATCCCCTGATCTCACTCCTTCTTACAGCCCATCCTGGCCTGAGCACATCTGTCTCCCTTGTATTTCCCAAATGACATTCACCGTGTGTAAGGTGAAGTCATAAGGAAGTGGGGATATCACAGCCCTCCAGAGAGCACATACTGTTCTTAAAAGTCCTTTGGCCACCCCATCACCAGGGATTTCTCACCTTTCTCAGTAGGACCCTCTCCTGTCCTGTTGAGAGGCTATTGGTTCACAAACTGGTCCCATACAAGGAGGGCAGGGGAAGACCAAAGAAAGGCAGACCGCTCAGATTGGTAGGTGGCAGGTTTAATAAGCAAGGAAACTTATCTATGAGGCTTGTCTTGGGCGACTGCAGGAGTAGGTCTCCGAACCCACCCACCAGAATCTTAAAGTGTTTGTATCAGTAGAAACCTTAACTGGGTTCAGTCATGTATTCAGTCCAGATGGTCTCAACACCCTACTCTCTCAAGGCTATGACCTTGGAACAGCTCCCACTGTGGGAAAGGTGGGTAAACATACATTCCAAGGATGGGGAAGGAGCGATGAGCTTCCCATTGCCCAGATCCAGCTCAAGGGTCAACCAGTGGTCATCTCCTCCTGATGACCCTCACAGGCCTGCCTCACTTCTTACCTCCCACTTCCATCTCTTTGTGCTAGTTCCAGAATTTCCTTCTCTTGCATTCTAAAGATTCCTTTGTTTCTCTGTCAATACTCAAATGAATCAGAAAGGTGTTGCCAATCCTATTCTCTCCTCAAGAGAATTCAGTGGATTGAATTCGGGTTCCTGCTGTTAAAATGACAATTTTTATACCTCGATACACTAATGAAAAAGATGAAAGTCCTTTCTTGTTTCTTTTACTAAACCCATCTTAGCGAGAGATATCTTTGCTCTGATTGCTCAACTTGTTATTTTTTCTGATAGCTAATTTTTCTCCACCCTTCCTGCATTTCTCTTATTTCTAAACAGGGGTCTAGGTTCCTCTTGACAGTTGCTGTGGGTTTCTTCAGCAGTTGTGCATGTCGTGGTTCAGTTACTTCTGGTGGTTTCCTGCTTCCTTTCCCTAAATGAGGCTTATATAGGATTTATTAGCCATGTAATAAATATACAACCATACTACCTCCAGCAATAAAATGTGGACCCTAGAGGGAGCTGTTCTAACCTGAACTAACTATTGCTTCTCTCTCAGATATTTGAGTCACTGTTAGCCAGGAGTAAATAACAGACTCGTTACTGTCTATCCTTCTGTGTTTACCTGATTTAGATTCATTTGTCTGATGCATCTGTTGGGTTGTCCGTATGCTTGTGTTAGGGCTGATAAACCAATCACAAAAGTTCATAGTTGCTTTGCATGCAACTGGCAATGTCCAGTTGACTAATTGCACACAAAAAAACATGCAAAAATGTCTGATGCAAAAAGCTGTGATAGTGCAACAGGAACTCTTTTGCATTTACTACTGGGAGTGTAAATTGGCACAGCCTTGTTGGAAAATTGGTTGACAGTGTCTACCACAGTTTAATGTTTATGTACCATTTGACCCAGAAATGCCACTCCAGAGATGAGGGCTTATGTCCACCAAAAGTTATGCACAGGAATGTTTATAGCATATTTAGTCAAATAGCCAAAACAAGGAACAATCCAAATATCTAACAATAATAGGATAAAGAAATTGTAGTGTATTTATGCAATGGAATATTATACAGTAATGAAAAGGAACACACCATTGCTACATGTAACAATGTAGATAAATCCTACAGTCATAATGGTGGGAGAAAAAGCCAGATATATTACTGTATGATTCCATTTATATGAAAGGCAAGAGTAGGCATAACTAACCTATGGTGATAGAGGTTAGAAGAGTGATTACTGTTTGAATGGGTATTTTTTTTTTTGAATTTTATTTTATTTATTTATACAGCAGGTTCTTATTAGTTATCCATTTTATACATATTAGTGTATATTTGTCAATCCCAATCTCCCAATTCATCACACACACAGCACCCCACCACTTTGCCCCCTTGGTGTCCATACGTTTGTTCTCTACATCTGTGTTTCAATTTCTGACCTGAAAACCAGTTCATGTGTACCATTTTTCTAGGTTCCACATATATGCGTTAATATACAATATTTGTTTTTCTCTTTCTGACTTACTTCACTCTGTATGACAGTCTCTAGATACATCTACATCTCTACAAATGACCCAATTTCATTCCTTTTTATGGCTGAGTAATATTCCATTGTATATATGTACCACATCTTCTTTATCCACTCGTCTGTCGATGGGCATTTAGGTTGCTTCCATGACTTGGCTATTGTAAATAGTGCTGCAATGAACATTGGGGCACATGTGTCTTTTTGAATTATGGTTTTCTCTGGGTATATGCCCAGTAGTGGGATTGCTGGGTTCATATGGTAATTCTATTTTTATTTTTTTAAGGAAACTCCATACTGTTCTCCATAGTGGCTGTATCAATTTACATTCCCACCAACAGTGCAAGAGGGTTCCCTTTTCTCCACACCCTCTCCAGCATTTGTTGTTTATAGATTTTCTGATGATGCCCATTCTAACTGGTGTGAGGTGATACCTCATTGTAGTTTTGATTTGCATTTCTCTAATAATTAGTAATGTTGAGCAGATTTTCACGTGCCTCTTGGCCATCTGTATGTCTTCTTTGGAGAAATGTCTATTTGGGTCTTCTGCCCATTTTTGGATTGGGTTGTTTGTATTTTTGATATTGAGCTGCATGAGTTGCTTGTATATTTTGGAGATTAATCCTTTGTCATTTGCTTCATTTGCAAATATTTTCCCATTCTGAGGGTTGTCTTTTTGTCTTGTTTGTAGTTTCCTTTGCTGTGCAAAAGCTTTGAAGTTTCATCATGTCATGTCCCATTTGTTTATTTTTGTTTTTATTTCCATTACTCTAGGAGGTGGATCAAAGAAGATCTTGCTGTGATTTATGTCAAAGAGTGTTCTTCCTATGTCTTCCTCTAAGAGTTTTATAGTGTCTGGTCTTACATTTAGGTCTCGAATCCATTTTGAGTTTATTTTTGTGTATGGTGTTAGGGAGTGTTCTAATTTCATTCTTTTATATGCAGCTGTCCAGTTTTCCCAGCACCACTTATTGAAGAGATTGTCTTCTCTCCATTGTATCCTTGCCTCCTTTGTCATAGATTAGTTGACCATAGGTGCATGGGTTTATCTCTGGGCTTTCTTTCCTGTTCCATTGATCTATATTTCTGTTTTTGTGCCAGTACCATATTGTCTTGATTACTGTAGCTTTGTAGTATAGTCTGAAGTCAGGGAGTCTGATTCCTCCAGCTCTGTTTTTTTCCCTCAAGACCGCTTTGGCTATTCAGGGTCTTTTGTGTCTCCATACAAATTTTAAGATTTTTTGTTTTATTCTGTAAAAAATGCCATTGGTAACTTGATAGGGATTGCACTGAATCTGTAGATTGCTTTGGGTAATATAGTCATTTTCACAATATTGATTCTTCCAATCCAAGAACATGGTATATCTCTCCATCTATTTGTATCATCTTTAATTTCTTTCATCAGTGTCTTATAGTTTTCTGCATACAGGTCTTTTGTCTCCCTTGGTAGGTTTATTCCTAGGTATTTTACTCTTTTTGTTGCATTGGTAAATGGGAGTGTTTCCTTAATTTCTCTTTCAGATTTTTCATCATTAGTGTATAGGAATGCAAGAGATTTCTGGGCATTAATTTTGTATCCTGCAACTTTACCAAATTAATTGATTAGGCCTAGTAGTTTTCTGGTGGCATCTTTAGGATACTCTATGTATAGTATCATGTCATCTCCAAATAGTGACAGTTTTACTTCTTCTTTTCCAATTTGTGTTTCTTTTCTTTCTTTTTCTTCTCTGATTGCCATGGCTAGGACTTCCAAAACTATATTGAATAATAGTGACAAGAGTGGACATCCTTGTCTTGTTCCTGATCTTAGAGGAAATGCTTTCAGTTTTTCACCATTGAGAATGATGTTTGCTGTGGGTTTGTCCTATATGGCCTTTATTATGTTGAGGTAGGTCCCCTCTGTGCCCACTTTCTGGAGAGTTCTTATCATAAATGGGTATTGAATTTTGTCAAAAGCTTTTTCTGCATCTATTGAGATGATCATATGGTTTTTCTTCTTCAATTTGTTAATATGGTGTATCACATTGATTGATTTGCGTATATTGAAGAATGCTTGTATCCCTGGGATAAATCCCACTTGATCGTGGTGTATGATCCTGTTAATGTGTTGTTGGATTCTGTTTGCTAGTATTTTGTTGAGGATTTTTGCATCTATGTTCATCAGTGATATTGGTCTGTAATTTTCTTTTTTTGTAGTATCTTTATCTGGTTTTGGTATCAGGGTGATGGTGGCCTCATAGAATGAGTTTGGGAGTGTTCCTTCCTCTGCAATTTTTTGGAAGAGTTTGAGAAGGACGGGTGTTAACTCTTCTCTAAATGTTTTATAGAATTCATCTGTGAAGCCATGTGGTCCTGGACTTCTGTTTGTTGGAAGATTTTTAATCACAGTTTCAATTTCATTACTTGCGATTGGTCTGTTCATATTTTCTATTTCTTCCTGGGTCAGTCTTGGAAGGTTATACCTTTCCAAGAATTTGCCCATTTCTTCCAGGTTGTCCATTTTATTGGCATAGAGTTGCTTGTAGTAGTCTCTTAGGATGCTTTGTATTTCTGCGGTGTCTGTTGTAACTTCTCCTTTTTCATTTCTAATTTTATTGATATGAGTCTTCTCCCTCTTTTTCTTGATGAGTCTGGCTAATGGTTTATCAATTTTGTTTTTCTTCTCAAAGAACCAGCTTTTAGTTTTATTGATCTTTGCTATTGTCTTTGTTTCTATTTCATTTATTCCTGCTCTCATCTTTATTTCTTTCCTTCTACTAACTCTGGGTTTTGTTTGTTCTTCTTTCTCTAGTTCCTTTAGGTAAAGGTTAGATTGTTTATTTGAGATGTTTGTTGTTTCTTGAGGTAGGATTGTATTGCTATAAACTTCCCTCTTAGAACTGCTTTTGCTGCATCCCATAGGTTTTGGATCATCGTGTTTTCATTGTCATTTGTCTCTAGGTATTTTTTGATTTCCTCGTTGATTTCTTCAGTGATCTCTCGGTTATTTAGTAACGTATTGTTTAGCCTCCATGTGTTTGTGTTTTTTACGTTTTTCTCCCTGTAATTGATTTCTAATCTCATAGTGTTGCGGTCAGAAAAGATGCTTGATATGATTTCCATTTTCTTAAATTTACTGAGGCTTGATTTGTGACCCAAGATGTGATCTATCCTGGAGGATGTTCCGTGTGCACTTGAGAAGAAAGTGTAATCTGCTGTTTTTGGATCGAATGTCCTATAAATATCAATTAAATCTATCTGGTCTATTGTGTCATTTAAAGCTTGTGTTTCCTTATTATTTTTCTGTTTGGATGATCTGTCCATTGGTGTAAGTGAAGTGTTAAAGTCCCCCACTATTATTGTGTTACTGTCGATTTCCTCTTTTATAGCTGTTAGCAGTTGCCTTATGTATTGAGGTGCTCCTATGTTGGGTGCATACATATTTATAACTGTTATATCTTCCTTTTGGATCGATCCCTTGATCATTATGTAGTGTCCTTCCTGGTCTTTTGTAACATTCTTTATTTTAAAGTCTATTTTACCAAATATGAGTATTGCTACTCCACCTTTCTTTTGATTCCCATTTGCATGGAATATCTTTTTCCATCCCCTCACTTTCAGTCTGTATGTTTCCCTAGGTCTGAAGTGGGTCTCTTGTAGACAGCATATAATTGGGTCTTGTGTTTGTATCCATTCAGCAAGCCTGTGTCTTTTGGTTGGAACATTTAATCCATTCACATTTAAGGTAATTATTGATATGTATGTTCCTATTACCATTTTCTTAATTGTTTTGGGTTTGTTTTTGTAGGTCCTTTTCTTCTCTTGTGTTTCCCACTTAGAGAAGTTCCTTTAGCCTTTGTTGTAGAGCTGGTTTGGTGGTGCTAAATTCTCTTAGCTTTTGCTCGTCTGTAAAGCTTTTGATTTCTCCATCGAATCTGAATGAGATCCTTGCCGGGTAGAGTAATCTTGGTTGTAGGTTCTTCCCTTTCATCACTTTAAATATGTCATGCCACTCCCTTCTGGCTTGTAGAGTTTCTGCTGAGAAATCAGCTTTAACCTTACGGGAGTTCCCTTGTATGTTATTTGTCGTTTTTCCCTTGCTGCTTTCAGTAATTTTTCTTTGTCTTTAACTTTTGCCAGTTTGATTACTATGTGTCTTGGCATGTTTCTGCTTGGATTTGTCCTGTATGGGACTTTCTGTGCTTCCTGGACTTGGGTGACTTTCCTTTCCCATGTTAGGGAAATTTTTGACTATAATCTCTTCAAATATTTTCTCGGGTCCTTTCTCTCTCTCTTTTCCTTCTGGGACCCCTATAATGCGAATGTTGTTGTGTTTAATGTTGTCCCAGAGGTCTCTTAGGCTGTCTTCATTTCTTTTCATTCTTTTTTCTTTATTCTGTTCCACAGCAGTGAATTCCACCATCTGTCTTCCAGGTCACTTATCCATTCTTCTGCCTCAGTTATTCTGCTTTTGATTCCTTCTAGTGTAGTTTTCATTTCAGTTACTGTATTGTCCATCTCTGTTTGTTTGTTCTTTAATTCTTCTAGGTCTTTGTTAAACATTTCTTGCATCTTCTTGATCTTTGCCTCCATTCTTTTTCCGAGGTCCTGGATCATCTTCACTATCATTATTCTGAATTCTTTTTCTGGAAGATTGCCTATCTCCACTTCATTTAGTTGTTTTTCTGGGGTCTTATCTTGTTCCTTCATCTGGTACATAGCCCTCTCCCTTTTCGTCTTGTCTGTCTTTCTGTGAATGTGGTTTTTGTTCCACAGGCTGCAGGATTTTAGTTCTTCTTGCTTCTGCTGTCTGTCCTCTGGTGGATGAGGCTGTCTAGGAGGCTGATGCAAGTTTCCTGATGGGAGGGACCGGTGGTGGGTAGAGCTGGCTGTTGCTCTGGTGGGCAGAGCTCAGTAAAACTTTAATCTGCTTGTCTGCTGATGGGTGGGGCTGGGTTCCCTCCCTGTTGCTTGTTTGGCCTGAGGTGACCCAATACTGGAGCCTACCCGGGCTCTTTGGTGGGCTAATGGTGGACTCTGGGAGGGCTCATGCCAAGGGGTACTTCCCAGAACTTCTGCTGCCAGTGTCCTT
>RJWK010045370.1:0-18042 GCA_004363435.1 Platanista minor
AGGAGTGGGGGGAGGAGGAATGGAGGGCTACTGTTTAATGGGTATAGAATTTCAGTTTTGCAAGATTAAAAAGTCCTGCAGACCCATCACACAACAATGTGAATATACTTAACACTACTGAACTAAAACACTTTAAAATGGTTATGATAAATTTTATGTTATGTGTTTTTTACCACAATTAGAAATTTACAACCATTTTTCAAGAATCCACACTCTTAAGCAGGATGCTACAGTGACCACCCAGTCAGTCATCTCTCTCTGAAGTTACACACAACCCTTCTTCCCTCAGGCGGCCAGGAGCCATTGGCAGGCATATTCATTACAATGGGAGTCAATCCGTTAGCACTGAGTTTCACTTTATTCTGCCTCGTGACCCAACAAGAAAACAACGGACCACAGGGCCCATTTTTAAATCTCTTGAAACTCAGAAAGGGCAGGTGTGCAAGGAAGGAGTCGTGATATAAATGAAGACCTGAGATTCCAGGATATCCTCCCAAAGGTCACTCCAATTCAAAACACGAAAGCACATTCCCAAGTCCTGTCTCTCCGCCCGGCAGACATGTGAGGGTGTCCCAGGGCATGCACTTTTGCCTCACTGAGGCCCAAGCTCACATTCATTATGCGGTACTGCCTCTCATGGAAGGAGACAGTTAAAGCTCACCTCTCTGACAAAGGAAGGAAGGAGGTGAGGTAGTAGCCCAAGGTCCTAGAAAGGTCCTGTGGGAAGCAACACAGCAGCCCGCAGCCCAGACCCACCCACTCCAGGGCTGTGACCAGGACGCTCCGAGGTCGGCCAACTCCAGGGTGCTGACCCCGCACAGGATTCCTAAGTACAATGCAGAGGAAGGCTCCTGTGGGTATCGTGGTCTTTGAGCCTCAAGCTTCTCATCTGTAAAATGAGGTACTGGATTAAGAACCCCTTTTCTTTCCAACATGAAAAGCTCCAAATAATTTAAGCTACCAACAATATCAAGGAGACTTTACTGAGCTCCACAGACTCAGGGTATCATAATTGGAATATGAAGTATTTAAGTGAACAGAAGAGCCCTTTTGTTTATTTATGAGGCTTCCTTGGTGGTGCAGTGGTTAAGAATCCACCTGCCAAAGCAAGGGACACGGGTTCGAGCCCTTGGTCCGGGAAGATTCCACATGCCGTGGAGCAACTAAGCCCGTGCGCCACAACTACTGAGCCTGCACTCTAGTGCCCACGTGCCACAACTGCTGAAACCCACATGCCGCAACTATTGAAGCCCGCGTGCCTAGAGCCTGTGCCCCGCAACAAGAAGCCACCACAATGAGAAGCCCGCGCGCCACAAAGAATAGCTTATCCCCCGCTTGCCGCATCTAGAGAAAGCCGCGCGCAGCAATGGAGACCTGACACAGCCAAAAATAAAAAATTTATTTTCAAAAAAAAGATTTTTATTTATTTATTTATTTCATTTCATTTCACTTTTGGCTGAGTCGGGTCTTCGTTGCGGCACGTGGGATCTCCATTGAGGCATGCGGGGTCTTTTGCTGTGGCGCACGGGGTCTTCGTTGTGGTGCGCGGGCTTCTCTCTAGTTGTAGCGTGCAGGTTCCAGAGCACGTGGGCTCTGTAGTTTGCAGCACGCAGGCTCTAGTTGAGGCACATGAGCTCAGTAGTTGCGGCGCGCAGGCTTAGCTGCCCCGCGGCATGTGGGATCTTAGTTCCCCGAGCAGGGATCGAACCTGCATCCCTCCGCATTGGAAGGCGGATTCTTTACCATACCACTGGACCACCAGGGAAGTCCCCAATGTGGTATCTTTTAAGCTACCAGAAATAGAGAAAAGGGTTCCATGAGCTTTTATATTTCCTAATTTAACTTAAAAAAAATTTTTTTTTATTAAATCAATTCCCAAACTATTCTCTGAAACTATCAACATCCTAAAATCTTATTTCTGCTGGAACCAGAGAAATTTGGACTCTCAATAAGCGTTAGGCCACAAAGTGCTTTGGGACCTCTGAGGCTCCTTCCCGGGGCGGGTAAGCAGGTGGTAAGTGGCCCTTGGGAACACAGGTTTCTGAGACAGGTACCAGCAGCGGCGGGGAGGCCAAGGAGAAGAACCCTTCAAACGAAGACCACGTATCTCTAACCTTCAGGCTTGACTGATTTCTGCAAACTAAGGCTGTCATTTTTGCAGCTCAAATTACTGGTCAGGCCAAGTTTAATAATTCGTTAGAAGAAGTGGGAATCACCAAGTGATCACCTGTAGTTTAAGCCCACAAAAGAAAAGTGGTTTTACAACTGGGTTCATTTCCAATAAATCTGAATACCTGGTAGCATCGTGATTTGGGACAGAAATGTGCTTCCATTTTAACCTCCATAAGCCTAAACATGTACTGAATGTTTCTTAATGACAAATAGTTTTTCCTACTATCAAAATGTAACTACTCTGTAAAACTGAAAAAGAGAAACAGGAAAACACCACCTCTGACTACAACTTATCAAAACTTCTGTAGAATATCAGTATGTTTTCTCTGTATTTTTTTCCAGGTATATGTTATTTTTTTACACAGGACAGTCTGAATAGTTAACAACAGAATACCCATGTTTGGTTAATATTCCAAGATCATATACCTCCGCCTCCAACAGAAACCAAGCACCATCTATAAACCAAGCCCTGTGCCAGGTCGCAGAACCGTAACAAGACAGTGTCCCTGACTCACAGAGCTGGAAATGGGTTTCGGAAATGGGCTCCCAGCGCATGCAGCGGTCGGGCAAGAGCGAAGCAGACACCGGCGTGTGAGAGGGCCCCGAGGCCAGCTCAAACCCACACACGGCTGTGCCCTAGGTCCACGGGAAGCCCAGAGCGGCCAGCCTTTCCTCCTCCAGGGATCTTGACCACCTCTGGATGCTGAGCTGCGTGACATCTATTTGCTCTAAGAATTCCAAATTCTTGTTACTGGGCAAATATACCAATCGAGCTTCATTCCCAGCAGAGGAATCTTTAACAGGTCACTCAGCTTCTATGCAAGTACTCCTGGTAATAAGGACTTTACATACACACTTGCCCACACACATTTTCACCTACTTTTGGATAACCACCAACTGTTAAGAAGCTTGTGAGCCCCGGTTACTTTCACTCTCCTGGTTCTGCCTTTGGTTGGTCAGCAATATAAGTAATGAGAACACACTGACTTGTGGTGCCGGAGGCTATGCCCTTTCTTCCCAGCACTGGCCCTGCTCCTCTCCTCCTCACAGCCCAGATAATACCTTGGGTGGGTCCCCACTGCCAGGCTGGTACCACGCTTCTCCCATCCCTCCCTGGATGACCTACCACGACTTGGGCCAATCAGCTCCCGAAAACCTGGCAGTCAGGTTCAGGGAATTGGATGCCTCTGGAGCTAAAAGATCACACGGCCCCGGGGGCTGGCAGACTGTATACGATGATGAGCGGGCTGGGAAGGCCGGTGTGCACGAGGAAGAGGAGACCGGGGAAAAAAAAGGAAAAAGAAAAACTACATATGATACAAAAGAGAGGGAGCCAGAGAGACTTCCTGGGTTTCTGACAACGTCCCAGTTCCTGACTCTTGCTCTTATCTTGAATTTTATGAGCCTCCTTCTGATTAAGCTTGCTTGAGTCATATTCTGATTCCTGCAACTAAGTGATCATTGACTGACTAAGGCAGGCTTCCACTCATCTGTCTCCTGAGCATCCTCTGAGCACTGCCTATATGCGGTGGGCATTTGAGGACAGCCAAGAGCAAGAAACAACTTCCTCTCTCAAGAAGCTGGAAACTGGCTGAATAAGCAAGAACGGAACTTAATTAGGGAAAACAAACAGGTTGGTGATACTCCATCAGGTCTGGTTTAATGGAAAGAGAACCACAATTCTAGTTCATTCTACCACTGACTACCTGTTTGACCTTAAGTGGGTCCCTTTCTCTCTCTGAGCTTCAGTTTCTTCATCGGTAAAATAAGGAATGTGGAAGAGAGAACTTTCAAAGTTCCCAGTTACTTTTAGGATTCCTCGAAAGCAGTGGACTCACCTTGTACATATCCAGTAGCGATCGTTTTAGAAGCCGGGTGGGTCACAGAATACCCTGCCTCTGCCCAAAGTCCACCACTTCGGTTTGGAGGGAACACAGCGCAAGCGCCACATGCAATGTGCTGTGCTGGTGATCCTGAGTCGAGTCAGGACGAAGGGGGACCTCAGAGAGCTCACCACCCAGAGCAGCGTGTCCAGGAGAACATGAATGAGGGGAATGGCCCAGAGGTGTGCTCTCCAACACGTAGCCAACCAGCCACACGTGGCTCTTGAGCACCTGAAATGAGTCCAGGGCGTGGAACTAAATTTTTCACATTTGAGTCTAAATAGCTCGAGGTAGCTAGTGGCTACCATGTTAGACGGTACAGATCTGAAGGTCAGGACAAAGCAGCAGCAAGACAAAGCGGCAGTGGTCCAACAGGGACAAACGAAAACCCTAAGGAACACCGGGAATGGAGAGGCTGACCACGCCCCCGAGAGAAAGGAGGAAGAAATGACGACGGGGAAGTGGGCTGAAAGATAAGGAGTCTGTCAGCGTTAGAGTGTGTTGGGCTGGGTGTAGAGGGGAGGAGCTTTCTGGGCACAGGGAAGCAGCACAGCACACGACGACGACAGGGCAGAGAGACACACTGCCTGGGCAGGGCTGCAGCCCCTGGGCCCCGCCCCACGTCCACTCTCCCCTTCATCCCCACGGCTGGGCGCCCCTCGTACAAGGTGGTCGTGTGCTCAGCCAAGAAACAGTGTCGCCCAGCTTCCCTACAGCCATGAGTGACCAGGTGACAGAGTTCCGGATGATGAGACACAAGTAATGCTTGTCTAGGGACTTCTTGCAACAGTTGGCTCTCTTGGTGTAGAGGGGTCACCCACACCACCGCCCTCCCCCCCGCCCACCACTCCTTGTTGCTTCCTCCGTCATTCTGCTCAGAGGTGTAGGGGAAGCTGAAGGTGAAGCAGCCATGTTGTGACCAGGAAGCATCCAAGAGGATGAAACAGAAAAGTAAAAAGGACCCCAGCTCACTGGGAACTCCACTTGCCTTATCATCATCCAGATTTCTTGTTATGTGAGAAAAACTAATCCCTCTCCGGTTACACCAGTGTGGCAGGATTTCCAGTACATTCAGTCAGACACAATCTCTAAATGATGTCAAAAATCTGGTACCTGGAAGTGAGGGGCTGAAAAAGGTGGAAGTTGCCGCACAGAGGAAATTACGCAAATGAATGGAAACCCGGTGACTTTGCCATGTGCTGGTAGAACATCTGGTCTAACGGTATGTAGCCTGCTGTACGCTGGGACATATACCAGGTGTGACTGAGACAGGAGCGTTAAGGACAATGGAAGAAAACTTTCCGGATGTGGCGCACAGATTTCTCTCAGGCAGAATGATGAACTCAAACCACACTAGCCATTTCGCAGAGACATACCCCTTTGTTAAGGCAGGTATCACCGCCTATGGCCTCTAATCTAAGCCCCACGATCTAACGAGCCTTGCAGGGCAGAAAAAGCCCACTGTTTCTATATCCCGCCCCCCCAACACGAGGCTTGGCAGGAGACAAGGCTGGTGCTAAGAGGGAAAAAGAAAAACCTCGCCTTGGCAACTGGGGAAGATGCTGCCGCAAAAGACAATTCCAAACACCAAACCGCAGAGGTGAAGCTGTAACCTCTCATTGCCAGAGCTGTCCTTAATCAAAAGTTCTCAAGCGGGGCTGCCCTGGTGGTGCAGTGATTGAGAATCCGCCTGCCAAAGCAGGGGACACGGGTTTGATCCCTGGTCCGGGAAGGTCCCACCTGCTGCGGAGCAACTAAGCCCGTGCGCCACAACTACTGAGCCTGCGGTCTAGAGCCCGCAGGCCACAACTACTGAGCCTGCATGCCACAACTACTGAGCCTGTACTCTAGAGCCTGTGTGCCACAACTACTGAGCCCACGTGCCACAACTACTGAAGCCCACGTGCCTAGAGCCCACGCACTGCAAGGAAGAGCAGCCCCGCTCACCACAACCAGAGAAAGCCCTCTCACAGCAACAAAGACCCAACACAGCCATAAATAAATAAATAAATAAAATTTATTAAAAAAAAAAGTTCTCAAGCTAACACACCTGGAGAGGGAGAGGAAATGAAGCATAATACTTAAACTTACTGTGGAAAACCCATTATTCTCTCAGGTATAAAATGCATACTTGGAACTACAAGTTATTTTCAGAATCGTATAAGACCATAATCACATTATTCCTACTTTGGTAAATGATGTTTAAAATCTTGTTAGTGCTCATTCTGCGTGGAGCTGACGTGAGGATTATCAGCTAACTGTGTGAAAGTGCAAACACTAAATGCTCAATACGTGATAAGGATAATGACAATGGCTATTATTAATGTTCAGATAGTTTTACTGCAAAGAAGATAGAATTTGTTGGCTGTTTCATAATCTGCCATAAAATACATTTCTAATTTTCAATTTTTTTTTTTTTTTTTTAAACTAACAACCACTCAGGGCTTTTTTGGCTGGAGTTTAAATCAGAATAGGACGTACCCTTCCTTGCCCATCAGCTTAAGAAATTCAGAGGACCTCAAAGTGTGGTCCCCAAATCTTCAGTGTCAGCATCACCTGGGAACTTGTAAGCACTGCACATTCTCAGGCTCCACCAAGAATTCAGAATCGGAAACTTCAGTGATGAGGAACAGCAATCTTGTGTTTCCACAAGTTCTCCAGGGGATTCTGGGCACACAGTTTTGAGAACAGCTGAAAGAAATGTAGCCCTGGGCCAGTGTCACTAACCTGCAGCCCTGGGACTATCTTCCCCTGCCTCCCAGAATGGGAGAGCTGTGGAAGCCCTGACGGAGGTTCCCCACCCCTCGCCTTCCCCAGGAGCTTCTGGGGGAAACACCAAAATCCCCCGCACTCGCCCTCTCAGCCTAGAGGGGAAGAAAGGCAAACACGGCCAGCAGCAGGGAGGCTCACCCACCCCCACTGGCCTAACCGTCCCCATGGGCAGAATCACGGGTGGCAACTCAAAGCCCCCCGCCCCTGAGAACGCGGTTCCACACTCACCCTTAAAACCCTTTCTTAGCACACGACCACACAAAACCACGTATATATGTATATGAAAGTTCGCAGCAGTGCTACTCAGAAATGGCCAAGAGGTGGAAACAACCCAAATGTCCATCGACTGGTAAATGACTATATTTGAGGTCTATCCATACAATGGAGTATTGATTGACCATAAAAAGGAATGAAGCACTGATAGGCGCTACAACACGATGAACCTTGAAAACATTAGGCTAAGCGAAAGCAGCCCCACTCACGGAACCACACATCGCATGACTGCGTTTATATAAAATGTCCAGAACAGGCAAATCTATAGAGACAGAAAGATGATTAGTGGTTGTCTAGAGTTTGGGGGGAGGGGGGTTGGTTTTGGGAAGTGACAGCTATGGGTTTCTTTCTGGGGGACAAAAATATTTTAAAATTAGATTGTGGTTATGGTTCCATAACCGTGTAAATACAGAAAAATACACTGTATACTTTAAACGGGTGAATTGTATAATACGTGAATTTTAGCTCAAATAAAGCTGTTTTTTAAAACAAAACACGAGCTTCCTGCCAAGGACTCCTCCTTTGAGTTAATCTACATTCCCCTGGCAGTGCTGTCCAGGCTGTAGGGCACCATCATTCTCAGGGCCACGTAAGTGAAGGGTCCATACTTGCAGGGCCCTAAAAGTTGAGTGCCTCCTTAAATTTTGCACTCAGGGTGCCCTGCTTGCCTCACCCTAGTCCTGCCCCGATTTTGAGACTGCTTCAAGTTCAGATATGTCTACAGATTCTATCCCCCTGAGGATACTTTCAAACTACCTACCATTCATTTCCCTGCTTTACAAACTTCAGTGGCTTGCCCCAGTCTCTACAGATTACAGTTCAAGGGTGACAAATCTAGATCTTTGACTTTGGACGCTAATCCTGCAGGCGCACAGGCTCTGGAGTTAGATGAGCCCTAAGAAGGAATTCCCTGCCAGCCAGGGTGCCATAAGCAGGATTCACACCCAGGCCTTTGGGCTCCAGAACCTCCAGTGCCCAAGCTCTCGGCCCTCAGCCCCCCCGCAGCCCTCCTACCAACAGCAGAGGTTAAAATTTCGTCTCTGTATCACCATCAACCCTTGACCCCAGCCTCTGCACAAAGCGTAAGGACTGACTGTTTAAATGCCAATGGTTAATTAGGAAAGGCTCAATCAATGCTAACTTACACCTGTTACCAGGCACACAAACAGCAAACTGAAGTAGAATCTTGCCATTCACTGTGGCTTCCCCATCTGTAATGACGCGCCAAGAAGCACAATAAAGGAGAAAAAGCTAGTAGCTTCAAACTACTGAAATCCATGAACAATCAATCCCTGGCTTTGCAATACTTTATCTTGAACCTGGTCTTTCTTGGCCACAGAGAGGCAAAGTTATACGGAAAGTAAGCTGAGAACAATCTTAAAAAGTCAGGTATGTGGCAATCAGAGACCATTTTTTTCTTCCTTATTTTGCCCACTCCCTAAAACCTTGCAGAAAAAGAAAGAAAAACATCCTGATTTCAGGACGTAGCTCTCCCCATGCAATTAAGTTGCAAATGAGCGAGGAAGGTACATACTATAACCAAAAGAAGACCAAAACCAGAAATAAGGGGAAAAAAAAGAAAGCACACTTTTCCGGGATTGGAAAAAGGAAGGAGGGCGATCAAGACACAGGGAGCAACATCGCCACCAAGTGGTGACAGTGCCTCAAGTCACCCTCTGACATCTAAACTGAACCAGCGGTTTCACTCAGGGTCACAATCAGAATGCCCTGGGTGGGTTTAAAAAGAAAGAAGAGTTCAAGCGCAGGCCCATCCCCACCCTCCTGACACAGTGAGAGCAGAGGAGCAGGTGCAGCCCATATTATAAGTCTCCTCACGTGACTGATACACAGTGAACGCTGAGAACCAGGGATCAAAACAAAGGGTCATACAGATGTCACTGTGATGCTTACAGGTTCCAGTGAAGTCCTACTTGCAGTTATTCTGCTTATACGATCCATTAAAATTTCCCAATGGTATATAAATTTTTGAAAATTTGGCCATGAACAATACAAATAAATCATAGTCACACAGCAGTTTCTACATTCTTCACAGTAATATAAAACAGTCATTATAAAGATTCAGGTTATATTCCTTGGTTTTGCCATTACTATTTACATCTAATATCTAATCCAATCGACTTAACTGTATCATAAATTAGGCATATTGACACAGCTATACTCAACACAAAAACCCTTTGAACTTTAGTTTCAGTGGACTACTTACTTATACAATGGGTTTCAAATCAATAAATCTTATCTATATTAGATGGGTTTTCATTTTTTAAACAAGACATGTAAAGCCTGAATGCTTCTATTGTTGGCGAAATCGGTAAACGCACAATGTAATCTGAAATGCTTAAAGGAAAGGCATTAGACCAAGACTAAAATTGTTCCTTGGCACAGAGGTAAGTCAAAGAATTTTCCCCCATTCCACAGTTGGGAGTTACCTAAAAAATTATTTCTTAACAACAAAGAATTATTTTTTGTATGAAACACTACGAAGGAAAACTGTGGAGTATTTCTACTACCAAACATCTAAGTCAGAAGTTGATTTGCAGCATTTTTTGCAGGCCTGACAATTAGGTCTGAGCCCACAGCTAAGAAAACAAACACCTGCACACTCTCTGGGCCCTGCTGCCACCCAGGAGACAAAGCTTCCCTAAAAAGTAAAGCGGCAGGAACGAGGCAGAAGGCCAGATGTTTGGTTTCACTTGGCACAGTGTCAGATTCTTCTTTATCCCTATTGCCATGTGTTTCGTATCACTGCATTTTCCCCACCAGACCAGACCAACTCTTTGCTTCTCCAGGCAGCACAAATCCTCTCAAAAAATGTCACTGATGACCCAGATTTATTTGAGGTCTGACACACACGGGTGACACCTTAGGTTATCTACAACAGCAGAGACACACAGGAGTCCTAAACCTAGGACTAGATGGCCTGGGTTGGATGGACCATGGTCACTCATTCTAAGCCCTTGCCACTCACAGTGGACCAGTATCATCAGCATCACTGGGGAGCCTGTCAGAAACAGAGACCATGTGGACGCACCCAGACCCACAGCACCAGCATCTATCTGCCTTTACCAAGATGGCCAGAGGACTGTGAGCACGCAGCAGTTTGTGCAGCGCTGCTCTAGATCCGGATCCGGAGAAAGCCATTTAATCTACAGGTGTGCTCACTCTCCACCTGAGGGATGAGTGTACCTCTCTACTGCCTTTACCTTCAGAGCAGGACTGTGGTGGGGGTCGACAGTGGGAAGGCTTGAAAATGACAAAGGGCGGTTATCAGGAACAATAACATCTGCCCGCAGCCCGCTCTACAGATGCAGTCTCAAACACACCCGACCTTCAGGGCTCTGCCCTGTGACAGGTTTCACTGAACCCCCCCTCATAACACCACCCTCTGTCGAGTTTATTTATAGTTTACCAAGTACGTACCTTTCACACAAAGAACCGGTGACACAAAGGAGAGAGAATGCCTTTCCCTGGGGTTTCTGGGGCACTAGTTCTAAGTGGCCACAAACTTAAAAGCATCACTGAAGACGCTGCTTTAAATTTAAACCACCATGCAACTCTCAGTATTCTACTTTACGATCTACTTATGTTTGTTTTATCACAAAAATAAACTTGCCTGGCCAAGTCTCCAAGCACAAACTGGTGGTTGCCCTACTGATCACAAGAGTTCCCCAGTGATGGGGTGATGCTGTACACCTACCTGACCTACCAGCTGAGAAGCAGACACCTGCCTTTCTCCAAGGGTCACAATGGAAACCACCCTGCTAGACTCTGGTAAACTAACTTCAAGTGGGAATCCCTAGAAGAGGCCAACTGGTCTCTGTTGAGTTAAAACAAACAAACAAAACAGCCTGGGATTTGGGAATGTTTGCACTTGTTCTACTAAACATTTATAAGTAAATTTCTAAATGGAAATTAACTGCCTACCAGTTAGGTCTCCAAAACATGAAATTCAGATTCTTATAATTCTCAATTATTTCACAGGAACTGTGCACAGAGAAAGCCACACACCCCTGAGGAAGGGGCAAGCTGACTTTGAGACAGTATCTGTGCAGTCTAATCTCTCCATTGCTGTCCACACTGCCTAGCCTTGGACTTTCCTCTCTTTCACACTATATTTAATTGGAGTCACACTCCCTACTCACTAACACGTTTCTCTCTAGAATTTAGCTCATCTATGAAAACCAGAACCCCCAAATTACAGAAAATTTTGTTTCTCCTTCCCTTGTATCCTTACAGCTCTGCAAAAACCATGGTTTTTAAATTTCTAGTTTCCTTTATTAGTTTTTTCCAAAGAGGATGAAACGGATGGGACAGTACAAATATCCCTGTCTCACTTTTTTTCCTTGAAGAAAGATTAGACCTGTTTCACTGAAGTTTGCAGCGCCAGAATACAAATGCAAAATAGTCACAAAGAGCCACTCTGAGTACATGGAACCTTTTAAAAGTTCCTTCAACTTTTAAAGGAACTGCTAAAGTGTTCCTTACAAGCAGACTTTTTAGTCCCTCGTGCCACCGGCTGCAGACACCTGGGCTGCCCATGGGTCCCACCCCTGAGGCAGAGCCGCAAAGAGGCCTCGAGGCGCCTCCAGCAGCACACTCTCTGCCTGGGACGGCCTGGCTGACGCAGGGACCTCTGGGACCCTCAGCTGCCTGAGGATCTGGAGGTCTCACAGCTGGAGGGGAACACGCAGAAAGCATGTTGGTCCAAGTGGTCCCAGACCACAGTGGAAGGTGCTGCTCTCTGCGTCCTAAGGATGGGAAGCAAACAGCGGCAGAGAATGAAGATGTCTGATTTGGGAGGAGAAAATTTAGACAGATGTTAAGAAATCAACCTCCCTCCCCGGCACACTCCAGTCCTAGTGCTAACACGTAGGGAGGGGTACGATCAACTGAAGGCAAGTCCACGTGTTAAAATGCTCTGAAACATGTTGCTGCCTGACTGGCAAGGGGACACAGGAATAGACTGAGAACAAACGCCCGACACAGGGAGGCTCCAGAGGAGGGAGCAGGCCCGCAGGGCCTATGTGCAGTTCAGCAGGAACTGCGGGGCACAGATCCAGGAGCTCTGGTCCTGTTGACCAGCTCTGTGGTTTGGGGAAAGTGACTTCAGCCACTCCAAGCCTCTGCTCCCTCATCTGGGAAACTGGCGTAATAAAAATGCCGACCTTCTTAAGGTTGACTGGGGATTAAAGGAAATAGCTCATGTAAAGCTCTTGGCAAAAAAAAGGGCATGATAAGTTATTATTATTATACCAATTCAGAGTTGTAAATGCTTTTATTTTCTCTTACCTCTGTCTTTCATACGCAGAGTACCTACCACATAATTTAAAAATTCGGGCAGCATTTCTTAAGTGAGAGCAGAAAGGACATAAGCAGGAAGAAGAGGAAGGAGGAGGGAGCTGAGAAACCACTAAGGACCAAATATTAAGCTCTGTAAGAGCCTGAGCAATTTACTTGCCTTCCCTTAAAAGTCATATAGCCTGTGGACTGGGGAACCTGGTGACAAGAGACAACGAATAAGTAAATAACTAGAGTATGTTTCTAAGAGATAAACGCTATGGGGAAATCAGGATAAGATTAGGAATGTCTGATGGGGTGGGGTGCCGCTTGAAATAGAGAGGCCAGTGCAGCTTCAGTGAAAAGGTGATTTTCAGCAATAATCTGAAGCAGGTGAGGGACTTAGTCACGGTTATATCAGTGGAAGAGCATTCCAGGCATGGCCACGGCTCACATTGGCCGCCAGAGAACCAAAACCCTGGCCGATCAGCACAGCAGCTGCTCCGGGGCTCCAGCGGCAGGACGGCGCAGGCCAGCGGCTCCACGGCAACCCCCTGCAGAGGGGCCGAGGCCAGAGAAGCTTCCAGCGGGAGCACCAGAAGGACTTCCACACTGGGAAGGTGACTTGATACCAGAAACGTGTGCACCACTGATAAGTCTTTCTAATCTTGTGAATTCTTCAATTCTTAAATAAAATGCCAATAAAAACATCACACTCCCCTATCACAATCAGTGTGGCAAGAGGCATAATTAATCCTATATCATAGGTGAGAAATTAGACAGCTGGTTCCACATCACGGCTCCAAGGGGGAAAAGCTGGGATTTGGACACAGGCACTCCACTCCTGCTTTCAGAGGAGGTTTCCCTGAATGAGCTCTAAATTCTTTCCCTAAGTTCATCTTCATGACCACCTCAGACCACAATGAAGAGGTCAGCTCTCTGTTTTCTTACAAACAAGCAGGTGATCCTGGGGGGCCTGTCAGACAGACACTGGGGCGCTACTTTTAGTACCATTTCCAGCAGGGGAGATGGACCCACCAAGTCCTGGGTTCCCAGTTCCCTGGAGACCATGCTGCCCGGCCCGCAGGGTACTGGACGGATCTGCTCAGCGCTCTGACCTCTGGGGCAATAACAACTTATCCCATCTCATTCCCTGCAAACTTCTGCCCAGCTGGGTCCGAGGGCCCAGGATTCACCTGAGAACCCTGTCCACTGCAAACCTTATCGATAACAATACAACTTGGAGTTAAATATCCATTTCTTACAATATTCCCAGACTAAACCAATTAAAAAGAGAAGTTTCCTGCTTAACTTTCAAAAAGAGAATTCAGACACAAACTATGGCATTCCTCCCCATTCCCCTTCTACCTGCTGGGGTGACACAAGATCACATTGTCTCACGCCGCCCACAGCGCCACCTCCTTGCCCATTTTATCTTGGGGTTCTCCAGAGAACCAAGCATTTGCCAGTACCGACTAACCTTCTGACTCAGATCCCCCCGACGCTGACCAGGATAGACCAGTGCGGGTCCCGTCTAGAAACTCACCGTACCTCCAGGAAGTATGGGAAAAGAGTGGCACCAGGGTGGGGCCTGTAGACACCAGCCATTTCCTCAGAGGCCAGAGCTCCAACCGGGAGCTGTGCATTTTACGAGCCTGCTGTTTTCTACAGCCACTACCGCAGCAACCCCTTTGGCTTAGAATTTTACAAGTTCAAAAAGGAGGGAACTAGGTTATACAATCTGGCTGTTGCACATAAGTAGGCAATCTACTACAGTTATTCTGTATATTTCATGGAAATGAAATCGTTAAAACAAAAGTGTCTAAAATGATACAAATTGAAATAACTCAATTTACTAAAAACAATTTTTTTAATCACACTGAATGCATAAATCCAGCGCTCCTTTACATTGCTCCTGCTAGGGAACGTCGGTATAGGAAGCTAAACACACCACTGCTCCAAACGCAGTAACGGTAACAAAAATGTTACCACTTGACATGTGATATGTCTTTTGGTTTTCAAAGCACTTTCACATTTATCATTTAATGTAATTCCATGAGATGTGAAGAGCCAACACTTCTGTAACCATTTCATAACCAAAGGAACTAAGTACAAATGAAGTTCTATGATTTGCATCACAAAGCAAGCTGAGCCCAAACCAGACTCTTGTATAATTTGGCAGAGGACTCATTATCCGAAGCAAATATTAAGAACTCTGGGGGAGAGAGGCAGAGAGGGAGAGGGAAGAAACAACAATGGGGGGAGGGGAGCAGGAAGGGAGGGTTCCTCCAACAGCACCTCCTCCCCCAAGACAGCTGCATGGAACCTAGTCTGAACACTCTTGGGTTAGCCTTGGCTGCTTCCTAAGAGACATGAAGAAGTGTGTCGAGGGACAAGAGTGAGTCTCCACTACATGCAGTCTTGCAATCTGAGGAATTCAAGTAATCTTTGGAGGTCTGTTTTGCTGTGCTTTTATAAGGAAAAAATGTTTTCTGATTAAGGAGAATAAGTATCTACTGTTGAAAGTTTATATTATATTACTGGGCAGAGACAAATCTTAATTTTACTCAGAGGAACTGCATTTAAATTCCTCTTTTACATTATAACTCAACATACAAACAAAGGCCTAAAGATAAACTTTAGCACATCCTATACAGGCATACCTTGTTTTACTGTGCTTATTAGCTTTACTGTACTTCACAGACACTGCATTTTTTAGAAACTGAATGTCTGTGGCAACCCTGAATTGTCAGATGACGGTTAGCATTTTTTAGCAATCCAGGTTTTTTTAGGTAAGGTATGTATGTCTCTTTTAGACAGAATGCTATTGCACACTTAAAAGACTACATTATAGTGTCTATACTATAGGGTAAACATAACTTTCATGTGCACTGGGAAATGACAAAATTTGTGTGATTCGCCTTACTGCAATATTCTTATTGTGCTGGTCTGGAACCCTAACCCATAGTATCTCTGAGGTCTGCCTGTATTTCTTTAGGGGACACAAGAAGGATGAGAGAGAGTCCTCCTGTGACACCAGATTGAGTGACAGCAAATGACAAGGCACAGATCATCACAGGTGTGACCAGTGGGATAGAGGTACCTCTAAAACCACACCATGCTGAGGTAGGTGGAAACCTACACACTTCAGTTGCAGAGAAGGAAAACAGATCCATTGGAAACAGTGATAGGCATTGCCATTTGAGCTTCTCAACCAGGGAACTTTAAAATCAGGGGGTGATTTTGACTTGAAATCTCACTTCACCTCTTCTTCCACCAAATGTGCTTTTGCTGCAGATGAAACTCGAGCCAGGTTCTAGCTTTACGTTGGGGGTGGGCCTTACCTTCGTGTCTGCCAGGAGAATCACAGGCTTTCTGCGGGGTGGCCACTCGAAGGAAGATCTGCTGCCTCCACGAGTGTCTCCGTGTCTTTACGGGGGTCCCGCTGGCATCACCAAGATGGCTGGCTTTGGACTCAAAGTCCCTAAAATCACAAGACAATTGATTTATGACTGGTGAGGAGATACAAGCAGGTATTTTAACTTGACTTTTTGTTGTTTTTTAAACAGAGCACTAAATTATAAATTATCTTTGTACCAGCAAACATAACTAGATAGTAACAGGCATCAAATCAAACTCGCAGTGGGGCAACACTCCCACAGGACTGCTTTCTGAAAGGGTGCTTTTTATGGAAAGAGTCAGGTTACATGTCCTTAATTTATTTTTATGGTGAAAGATATTAAGAACTATACTCCATGGATCTTGGCTTCCAATTGGGCCTCTCTCGGTGCCACTTCAGAAAAGAGAGATGGCCTAAAGGGGGCGCTGTCACCTGGGCCACAATCTCCCCTAGTCTGTGTGAGGGGAGATTTTCTTAGCATAGGCCTGCATCTCCAAAGATCATCACAAAAAAAAAAAAAAAAAAAAAAAAAAAAAAAAAAAAAAAAAAAAAAAAAAAAAAAAAAAAAAAAAAAAAAAAAAAAAAAAAAAAAAAAAAAAAGAAAAAGAAAAACATTAAATTACACAGAACCAGCAAGGGCAATAAGTATGCGGTCACTTGCTAATAATGACTGTTTTAACATCTGTATGTCTTAAACTGCAAAATATAGTTTTCAATATACATAAACACAATCACTAATTTCCTTTCTATTCACAGGACAACTTGGGGAACCCCTTGTAACTTACACCTGAATATATACCAACAACTGAACAATCATCTGAACTTAGAGATCAAACATCCTGACTGATTTACTGGCTGCCATATATGCTCATTATCCAGAAACACTTCTATCACTTAGAGACAACGATTAAGACTTTCTTTAATTTGCTGAAAATAACAATATATTAATAAACTAATCCTAGTCAAAACTGGATAACAGGTTGACTCCACATTTTTTAAAATCACATCATCAGTAAGAAAAATTATAAGAAAGAAGACACAACAGATCTAGCGAAAACGATTTTTTAAATGGCAAAATTACAGATGAAAAATCCCTATATGTCTAACAATCAGCACTTCTACCCAGACTTGATATATCTAAATTAAACTCTACCTTTTTGTGTTCATAAAGTCAGAGGTGTTATTTTCATCTACAGGAGCCAGAAATTTTAGAAAATTTGGCACAGAGGAAGAAGAATGAAGTTTTTTCCGCAGGGCATTACGGTAGGAGATGCTGAGAGTGTGGTTGAAACAAAGAGTTTAGGATAAAGAAACACAAACACACAAAGTATAAAACATAACCTTCAAAACAGAAGAAACATTTTATAGTTCTAAGGCTAAGAAAACTAAAGCGGGTAAGAAATCAAAAATAGTTTACAAATGAGATTTAACTTTCATCTTCAGTCAATAAAATTCTATTATTTTAAATGAATGGAATCAATGAACTAAAACATCAGTCCAGTTACACAAGATGAATAAATTCTGAAGATGTGCTGTGCAACACTGTGCCTACAGTTACAGCACTCTGCCCATAGTTAGTAATACCGTGAACACGCAGAAAACGTGTTAAGAGGGTAGATCTCACGTTAAGTGTTCTGACCAAAACAAAAACAAAACCATAACAACAAAAAATTCAGTCCATCATCCAAAATGACTCCTTCCTTCCAAACTAGAAAAATAATTTTCCTAAATTAATGAGGAAGTTTCTGATATGGCACAAATCGCAATGTATATGATCAAGCACATTGCTGTTAATGTGTGTGTGTGTGTGTGTGTGTGTACACTAGGGCAGGGGAATGTGAAAATAAGTATATAAAAAATAATTTGCCATCAAGACTGTTTTTATAATAATTTTGAGGGAATTAATCAACAGTAAAATTAAGTAGATTCAAATGATAGACTGAAAATAGGAAAACCAAAACCAGACAAGCACACACACACACACACACACACACACACACACACACACACACACACACAAGCGGTGGCCCCGAGGTCCTTGTGTGGACATTCAGCACACTCTCTCTGCGTGAGCATCCCGGGAAGACGAACGACACTGAACGTGCCATGCGGGTGGCTCACCTCTTTGGCACGGCATTGCCACTCTGTCCTCCGCTTGGGTTATGTTTGAGGTACTTAAAGAAATTGGGCGAGGAGGTGGAGGGGGTAAGACGAGGTGGAGGAGCAGGAGCTGAGGACTGACCTGAG
>RJWK010045371.1:0-18044 GCA_004363435.1 Platanista minor
TTTTGTGGTACGCGGGCCTCTCACTGCTGTGGCCTCTCCCGTTGTGGAGCACAGACTCCGGACGCGCAGGCTCAGCGGCCATGGCTCACGGGCCCAGCCGCTCCGCGGCATGTGGATCCTCCCGGACCAGGGCACGAACCCGTGTCCCCTGCATCGGCAGGCGGACTCTCAACCACTGCGCCACCAGGGAAGCCCCACTGTCCGTTCTTTTGCACACACTAGGAGCTTGGCTGTCAGCCGCCCCCCTCCCCCTCCCCCTCCCCCTGTTCCTCCCATCAGTCACTGTTTCTGTCCATTCTACTGACTAAACAGACTCCAGGCCCCTCTCCAGCTGTTGTCACTGTCTGTTGTCCAGGGTCCAGCTGCAGCCTCCCAATTGGTCTCCCTGCCTCTTGTCTACCCATCCCCACTGCGCAGCTTTCAAAAGAGCACCCATGAACAGGTGTCCATTGGGTCTCTGTCCCCGCCCACTGGATAGGTTCCAAATTCCTTGCCATGACCCTAAGCCTGTTGGGAGGCTGAGCCCTGCCTGTCTCTCCAGCCCCACCTCTCACACCCCTGCACGCTCTGGCACACAGAACAACACACCTGCCCCTGCATAAGCCGCTCTGTCTCCTGGAATGCGCTTCCTCCTTCTCTGTCCGGAACACCCACCTGTCCCTTGGAGCTTAGGTCTAAGGTCAGCCCTGCTGTGAAGCCTTCTCAGACCCCCACCCCAACAACCAGGACCTGCCAGCCCCTCCCAGGCTGATGTTCCCTTAGCCCTGCATCAGTGATTCCCCTGGTCTGTCTCCCACCTCTAGCCCACAGCTTGGTGAGGGCAGAACTGTGCCCAACTCGTCTCTGTATCTCGAGGATCTGATGCGATTTCAATGTATGAGGAACAAATGAATGACTGAACGAGGCTGATGGTGGCAGAGGGTGCCTGGCAGGTACCATGATCCTGGGGAGGGGGATACTGGAAGGTACCATGCAGCTGGCCGGCTGCGGATGAGGTACCCACAGTGTGCAGGCCCGTGTGGGTACCCATGGCCTGGCCTTACCTTCAGTGCTACGGGCGTGTCCTCCAGGCAGTAGACCCTGAGGCTGTACTCCAGAGAGGTGCAGAGGGCGGGGGCGAAGATGGCCAGCTGGAGCCGCTTGACTGCCAAGCGGGAGTAGGACTCACCCGTGAAGACGTAGGTGCCCAGCTGGTCCAACAGGATGTGGCAGGACCTGGCCTCCAGCTGGCAGTAGCAAGGGGTGTTAAGGGTCTCCTCATCCAGGGTGACCACCTCCTGCAGGGTGACAGTGGGGGTGAGGTGGCTGCACCAGCCAAGGCCCTGGAGAGGGTCCAACCAGGTTAGGCCAGGAGGAAAGGGGCAGGTTGGGTTAGGGGACCCGGCCCCCCAGCCTTGGCTCCTCACCTCCCAGTGGCCCTGGTGGGCCTGGGTCTTGAGCTGGAAGATCCAGTCACCGGCACTGACTTCAGCACAGTGTGGCACCGTGAGGATGACGGGGCGGCACAGCAGGAGGCCCGTGGGCCCGCAGGTCACCGAAGGGCTCAATACTGTCTGGGTCCCTTCCGAAAGCGGGCTGGGGTGGGGTGGAGGGCAGGAGGGAGGCAGTGAGGGAGCGGTGCTGGCCTCCCAGCTCTGCCCCAGCTCCTGGGATGGGAGGAGGCAGGACTGCGCCCTGGGGGCTCCCAGAGGCCACGGGTTAAGGAAAAATGGCACCGGCCTTGAGATCGTTCCTAAATTTTTGCTATTACTCTGCAATATTCTCATAGCCAAATCTTTGCTCCCATTTTCAAAGGTTCTGCACTCCAGGGATGTTGCGGATAGGTGCTGCTAAAGTGCCCTCTGGAAAGCTGGTACCCATCCACGTTCCCACCGACGCACCGTGGGAGGGCTGTGTTCCCATTCTCTCACCAGTATGAAGCTATTATGACATCTGAAAATATCTTTGCAAGTTGATGAAGCAAAAAAACTTCCAGTATCTTATGGCTGTCTGAATGACTGTTTCTTTGACTACAAATTAGGTCAAACATTTTCTCATAACCTATTGGCCGCTATGTGTGTGTGTCTGTGTCTGTGTGTATAAGAGAGAGTGTGTGTGTGAATCACTTGTTCGTATCCTTTGTCCATTTTTGCACTGAGATGTTCAGTTTTTCTTATTGGTCTCCCAAACCTCTTTACATAGTGAGGATAGTAGCCCTTTGTCATATTGTAGCCAGCTGGTCAACGGCTTTCAGTTTTATAATTTGTTGTGCTGGTTTTGCATGGTTTAAATGTGAACATAATAAGACCTAGCAGTGTCTTCCTTGGAGAACTACTTCTGGCGTTAGGATTGGACTTAGAAGGGGAGATGGTGACATTTGAGCCCAAGATGGGCAAGCAGCAGGGAGAGAGAGGCTGAGGAGGGGGCAGCTGGGCTGGGGCTGGGGTCTCTATACTCACAGGGTGTTTTCTGCCTTGTTGATGAGGAGGTACATCTCGTAGAACTTGCCCTGGGGAATGGCTCCATTGGGCACCAGCAGGCTGACCCCTAGGGGGAGAGGGAGGTCAGTAGGGAGGGGCTGGAGGGAGTCCAGGAGCTTAGAACAGGGGATGGGGGGTTGGCCCCCATCTTGGAGCAGGTAGAGAAAGACATCTGAGTTCCTGGAGGTCACCAGCAAGGAGTGGGGAGAGCGGACTGGGTGCAAGGAAAGGCCAGGCCACTGACTGCAGAGGGGCTGTCAAGTAGCACAGGGGCCACTGGCATTGCGATGGGGTGTAGAGATGGGGCAAAGACCTGGAGTCTGAAGGTGCAGTGCCAGCCCCAGCCTAGCTCAGTGTATGACGCTGGGAAACTGTCAACTGCTGGCTCTGCAACCTGAGCTGGGCAGCCCTGTCTTTTCAACAGCACTCTGTAGGTTTGTTGACTACATCGGGGTATTCTTTCCCACTCACCAGATGGTGAAGGTGTAGAGGTTTAGAGAGTTCCCCTGCCCTTGTGAGGCAGAGGCAGGCCTAGACTCCAGGTCTTCTATTTTATAATCACTTCTTCCCCTTGGGCCTCACTTTCTCCATCTGTGAAATGGGACCAGGGAAGCCCTACCTTCTGCTGGGTGAGTGTTGGGACTGTCTAGAGGGGACATGCTGAGGCCAGACTGATGGGCGAGCAGAGCAGGGACCCACCTGTGTCAGGGATGCTGAGCCTCCCGCCCAGACAGCCAAAGGTGCCGCTGACACTGCTCCCCGGGTCACGGGGCATGCCCAGGAGCTGCTGGGAGCCGAGGCTGGCACTGCGCAGGTGCAGGAAATGGGCATCCCGGGCAAAATCACCAGGGTACGTGCCGGGTGGCAGGACTCCCAGCAGCTCAGCCCCGTCTGCCAGGCCTGGCCCAGAGCTGGTGGTGCTAGAGTTGTAGACCTTGATCTTGAGGTTGGGCAGGGGGTCCAGCAGGGGTGAGTTGGTCATTGGGATCTTGTCGGCCGAGTCCTGCAGGGCGTACATGGGTCCGCGGTAGATGCCCGCACTGGCAGTGAGGTCCGGAGGCACAGATGGGTGGAGGAGCTGTGGGTTGTCTACAGGGCCAGGGGCTGCAGTCAGACCAGCCGTGCCTCGCTGGCCCTGTCCCACCGTCTGCACCTGCCAGGGGGCCTTCTTTTACAAAATCCTACCCAAACGTCCAGCTCTGAAAGGTTCCACTGCCACCTGCGGCAGGAAGCTTAGGGACTCACCACCTGGGATACTTCTTCTTTCCTGCATCTCTCTAACCAAACTCATCCAGTGATCTTTAGAGAAAACTCTAGGAAAACCTCTTGAAGGAGTCAGGAGCCTCTGCTCTGGTCTGGCTGGCTGCCACAGCCCCTGGGAACCCTACCTGCACCCGCCACCCCAGGGGTTCCCAGGTCCTTACTGGGCCTCGCAGTCTTAAAGTTGACTGGGTGGAAGCCGCCAGTGAGGGCGGCGGACGAGTCGGTGATGTCGGTGTCGAAGTCCTGGCAGTTGCGGCGGTACACGAACACCCCTACCACCACGAGGACGGCCACCACCACGAAGATGGACACCACAAGGCCTGCGTACAGCGCCACATCCCCCGAGGAGTCCAGAACTGTGGGGACAGGAGGGCTGAGTGAGGGCCAGGAGGCAGAGACCCTGGCCCTGAGGGAGCCAGAGATTCCCTTGGTCCCCGGGGAGAGGCACGGCCTGGGACAGACTGGTGCTGTGCTAGGTTCTAATCTGAGCCCTGCCAGATAGGCTGGTGACCTCAGGCAAGGCTTGAACCTCTCTGAGCATCAGTCTCTGTAAGTAAAATGGTCTAAATGTCCCTGCCCCCCTGCCCTGCTTCCCTCCCTGTGTGGCAAGGAGGGGCAGAGGGATTCCTGGAGTTAACACACCCAAGAGTTAACTCATTGCTCTCTGCCCAGAGGTGACAGGGCGCCTGTGGCTCAGAGTCACGGGACCACCAAGTGTCCTCTCAGAGCTGGGATTAAGACCTAGTGCCTTACTAGCAGCCTGCAGCAATCTCTATAGGGACCAAGGCCCTGGTTCCCAGAAATCTCTGCAAGTAGTCGCTCTGAGCTCACCTTCCATTCTGTGCTGAGGGCAGGAGGCGGGTGGTGTGTGTGGGGGCGGTGATGGAGGGGGAACAGGACAAGGGGAATGAGATGCGTGGCAACGGGATGGAGAGGAGGGGAGCAGGTGGAAGGGAAGGAAGGGGCTCAGGGAGGCAACCCACGTCGACACTCCCCGCCCCCAGACAGGCTGCTGGGCTGGAGGAGGCCCAGCCCAGCTCTGGGTGACGGGCAGGGCAGGCTGCTGCTCAGCTAGAAGTAACTCCACATAGCTAGGCAAGGAAGTGTCGGGGTCAAGAGGCAGGGTCCAAAGCAGGGCTGTCCAACAGAACTTCCTATGATGATGGCACATCCCACGTCTGCACCGTCCCCCACGACAGACACTAGCCATGGGTGGTTATTAAGCAACTAAAATGCGGCTGGCGTGACTGAGGAAATGAGTTTTTAAATATATTTATTTTCAGCTAAGATAAATACAATTTTCAAGCCACACGTGGCTAGTGGCTACTACACTGGACAGCACAGCCCAGCCAAGACGGCTGACCTTCCCCCTTGTTTCCTTTGGGAGCTCCGGGAAGCCCCTGTCCACTCCCCTCCCTTGCCCAGGGACCCTCGGAGAGGAAGGCCCGCTTTCCTTCCTGGTGGAGGCCTGAGCTTCAGGAAGGTAGGGCAGGGCTCTCAGCCCTCAGTTTTGCCTGCTTCTACCACCTTCTGGACCCCCATCTCTGCCGGAGAAAGTCCCCAGGGCTGGGCTCCCACCTCTCTGGGGGCTTCGCCTCATGACATCGTCACTAACCATGGGGGTCACTTGCCTGGTGATTTACAATATCTAATCAGTCAGCAGTCTGGCCCCGCTGTGAGTTGCACTGAAGGCCTCACTATTGATTTGATAATTCCAGAATTATTTGGAAATTGTGGTTTAATTACCACACGCTAATCTGCCCAAGCAGCTTTACTACAGCGGAGCATAGCCCCTGGGGGATGGATGATGAGCCCCCAGGGTCTGACGCAGAGCAGCGGGCAACCCAAGGACCTAGGAGGCTTCAGTCGGCTGCTGGGGGCACAGTGAGGGGCACCGGGAGGGGCAGGTGTGGGCCTGCTTGCCGGCCCCCTCCCACAGAGGACAACCAAGGGGTGGGGCTCGGAGCACCAGCTCTGGCCAAATACTCAGGTTCGAATCCTGGCCGGATCCTTGGGTATGTCCCTTCTCTCTGAGAATCAGTGTCTCCTCCTATAATGGGAGGGGTCAGGATGGCATCCTAGGGCCTTTCTGTCAGCCGAGGGTCTGCCTGTCTGACTGCGATGAAGACCATGCCACATGCAGCGTCAGGTGCTGGGAACCCCGTGGAGGGCTGGTAGTGGGCAACTTCAGCTCTCCCTGCCCCAGACCCTGCCCTGCACCCCACCGCCTGGAAAAGCCAGCCGAGGAAAACCAGGGATCCCTCCAGAGGAAAGAGAACAGCCATGAAATGGGACTTACGGTGGCTTTTGGGGTCACTTAGAGTTTTCTTATCTGTTGAAGGAAATAAAGGGAAAGACAATGACACAGATGGCAGGGAAAGGGCGGTAGAGGAGGTGACGGGGAGATGCGTGGGTGAGATGACAGAGTGGCCGGCGGGCAGGGGCCCCAAGGGGCTGCTCCACTGCAGGCTGGGAGGGGTGGGCCGGGGGGCCCTTATCTGGCTCCAGAGCCCCCACCCTGGGCCCTGCCTTCCAAGGACTCACTCTGCACGCACAGCCCGTCGGTGCAATTCTTGGAGTCAAGCAGGGTCCCGCTGCAGTCCCGGCCTCCGTTCTGGGGAGGGGGCGCCATGCACTCGCGGCTGCGCCAGTGCGCACACTCGGTACTACAGGCTGACCACTTGCTCCACTCTGTCCACGCGCCATCGACTGTGGGGACACAGCACGTGGTGCATGGGGACACATGTATGCATAGAATGTACACACAGTTATGTGTGCACAACACAGCAGTGCGCGCGCGCACACACACACACACACACACACACACAGTGCAGCAGGGAAAGAGGAACCCAAGACACACGCATGCCATCCAGAGAAATCCACGCCTCATGCCAGTGCAGAGACAGGAGCACCAGGTGGGCGAAGACAGCCCAAATAGACACATAGGGTCACTGACGCAGATACAGCCCAGGGCACAAGTGTACACACAGAGGCACAAACCCAGGGTGAAAAACACCACATCAGTCACACAAACATGTCACCAAAGAGAGAGAACACAGACCAACCGATGGGGCCACAGAGTAACAAAGAAGGAAGAGAGGACTGCAGCAAGATAGGGTCGGCAGCCAGGTGTGTCTAGCAGTCAAGGGCAGGAGCAGAGGCTCTCTGACCCCAGGAGCCTCTGGGGTCCCGGCCTGGGGGCTGACCCTGAGAACCCTTGGCCTGGTGAGCAGACCGCCCACCCCTCAGACCGCAGCTCAGAGCCTCTGCCTCTGTCTCTCCCACAGCCCAGGGCAGAACAGGAGGTCAGCAGGCATAGCATCCAGTCCAGCCTGGTGAGCCAGCTGGAGGGCCCGGGACAAGCACCTTCTGCCCCCACCCTACCCCGACGGGGAGAGATCGGCTGTCCTGACTGGCAGACACCAGAGCACAGAAGGCAGGGCTGGGGCTGGCATGGGGCTGGGCATGGGTGGAGTGCCACCTGGCCGGTGGCCTCACCTGGGCACACAGTAGTGCAGGCCGTCTTCTGGAAGGCCTGGCCCTCACAGAAGGTGCCTCCATTGAGTGGGGTGGGGTTGGTGCAGGTCCGTGTGCGCTTCTGCCAGCCGCGGCCACAGCGGTTGGAGCAGGGTGACCACTCAGCCCAGCTGGACCAGCCGCCGTTCACTGCAGGGGTAGCAGTTGTCAGCAGGTGGGCCTGGCTCTTCGCCCCGTGGGCCCCCTAAGCCCCATCCTCCAGCCATGATGAGGTACCTCTGCTGAGGCCTGGCCCTTCCTAGTTGGACCCCTCCTGCCTCCAGGGCTGGGGACTCAGATACCAGCGGGCAGACCTGGGCTGCATCTGTCAGCACCAGAGGCAACCCAGGAGGTCACTGTCTATTCCCCACCCCATTGTACAATGGCAAACAAAGGTCCAGAGAGGGCTGACAGTTACACAAGGTCTCCCTGTGAGTAACAGGGAGCTTGGAACTGGAACCCAGTACAGGGCTCTTTCTACAACACTCATTTCAGCCATGGCTCTGGCCCTCCCACCCAAGGGGACAGCAAGGAACAGCTGACAGGCCTGAGCAGTGGTCCCTAACTGCTAGAACAACAGGCTTGGGGATGGGGATACCGACTGGGCCCTGCCTTAGCCCTGACTCTCAGAGAACTGGGTTTTCCCCTTCAGGGATAAGCAAAGGGCCTGAGAAGGGGCAAGTGCTCCTGGCTGGGGACCCAGGAGTCCCTGCCTTCACCACTAGCTTTGCTGTGTGACCTTGTGAAGGCACCTCCCCTCTCTGGGCCTCCTCTTCCTCCCCACCTGTTCACCAAGGTCCTGCTGGCTTCCGGGTGGGGAAGGGTCAGCCGTATAGCCCCAGGCTCTCCCCCTCCCTTGGCTGTGTCCTCCCCCACCCCACCCAGCCCACTCTGGGCCGCACCGTAGACAATGATGGTGGCGGTGGTGCTGCGGCGCTTGGCCACGATGTTCTTGGCCACACAGGTGTAGTTGGCCGTATCTGACAGGCGAGCCTGGCGGATGATGAGGTTGCGGTCGATGGTGAGCAGGAAGTTGGTGTCCTGGGTGGGGTCGATGACGTCCTCATTCTTGAGCCATTCCACCTGCAGGGGCACGGTTGCAGCTGTGAGGGCCCAGGGCCCGATCCCCTGCACCCCTGGGAGTGGGCCCTCTCTTGGGGGGAAGGGAGGCCTGACCATAAACAGGACTGCAGTTCTAGCCATGTCCACCCATACTGGTGACACAGGGGGCAGGGCCTCCTCGGGCCAGGCACTGTGCTGGACACTACAGAACACAGTGGTTAAGATGAGCACCCACCAGCTGAGTGGCCTTGGGAAGGGACTTCCACTTGGCCTCAATTTCATCAACTGTAAGATGATATTTAATAGCACTACCCATAGGACTACTGTGAGGATGAAATGAATCAGTATATGGAAAGCGTGGAGGCCATGCCTGGCTCACGGTAAGTACTGATACTAAATAAGAACACGTCTTCATCATTAACCCCACAAACCGACTTAGCCAGGGTGAGAGGCCTGGCAGGTGATTAAAAACAATGGTCTCTGGTCTGGCAGACCTGGGTGTGCAAATGCCAGCTCTGCCACTCACTAGCTGGGTCACCCTGGGTGACTGCTTCACCTGTCCCAGTGCTGTGTTCCCAGCCATAACATGGGATGACAATATCCACCTTGAAGGGCTGCTATGAGGACCAGCGTGCCGAGTGCCAGGCACAGGTGGGAGCCACGAGGGGTAGCTATTACAGAAGGTGTCTGTCTGAGCTCATTTCCAGATGGGGGCCTGGGCTGGGGGGAAGCTAAGTGATTAGAGCAAAGGTTCTGAGCTGGAAGCCCAGGGTTCCATCTTCCCCAATCCTGTTCTACTGAGGTCCCTGGCAACAAAGCTGAGATGTTTCCCCATGCCCTGCTCTGACTAGAGGACCACCAGTTCAGGGAGCGGGAGAGAGGAAGCAGGTCTGGAGCACAAGCAGGCCAGTAAGAGGACAGGTGGGCATCACCCAGGGATGCACAAGCCATGTGGTGCAGGAAGGGGTGATCAGCTTGTGGGCTGAGTTTGTGCTCAGACGCATGTATTATGATACACGTAAAGCTGGGGCCTTGGGTTCTGGGTGGGCTGGGGGAAAATGGTGTATATGGCCACTTCTCTTGCAGGAGATTGAGGCTGGGGTCAACCCAAGGAGCCCTGGGGGTTCCTGCCCCAGCTCTGCCCCATCCTGTGGGGTTATGCCTGTGGAGGGCCCAGCTGGGGTCTGGCATACGCCGAGTTCTACAGAGGTTGCAGTTCCCTTCTCTGTCTCTAGCCTTAATAATCCCATCTGTGAAATGCGAGGGCTCTGGAAGGCTGAGGCATTGTGGCTGGTGGTAAATACCATGCCTGGCTGGCCTCTGCCATGCCCGAAGTCCCCCATATCCCCACTCACCTCAGCCACAGGCACCCCCACTGGTGGGCGGCATTGCAGGAGAACTTCGTGGTCCAGGGGCACTTCCTTGCCGAGAGGCTCCTGATCGAAGTTCTTGCGCAGGTCTGGGAGAAGGAAGGAAGAGTGTTCCAGGGCACAGTCAGGCAGCGCAGGGAGGAGGCCAGTCAGGCAGAGCTGGATCCTGAAGGGCCCCATTCTAGCCACTAGGTGGCAGTGCACACCAAGGGAATGTTCACGGGGACACCTGGCCTTTACCTGGAGAACTTTTTTTCCAAGATGGGGGCCTCACCAGGTGGACTCAGGGGAACAAGCTTCCCTCCCAGACTCTGGGATCCTATGCACATGGTGGCCGGGGATGGTGAGGAAGCTGGTAGCTTCCTTATATAAAAGTAGGCAAAAAAGGGCCGTTAGACATCCCGGGGCCAAAGGTGGCACAGGTTCTGGGTCATGGAGCCTCCTGAGCTGGCATCCCTGTGCCCTGATGTCTGTGTGTGAAGGAAGTTCTCTCTCCAGGATCCACAGGGAAGGGGAAAGGGCCCAGGAGAATGGGGTGAGGGTGGCAGGGTGGCATACATGCAATGCGGACATAGGCCCGGCGACTCTTGGTGGTGCCTGCAGAGCTCCAGGCCACACACTGGCACCAGTAATCCTCCAGCCCAAACAGCTCCTCCACCTGCTGCCGCGACACCTCGATCTGCACCTCTTGCACCTGCAGGCCTGGGAGGAGGAGAGAGACGCCATCAGGGGGCAGGTCTGAGGACAGAAGACACCAGACATGGGACCATAATATCTCTCTCCTTTCCAACCCGCTGAGTCCTGTGGGCTCCTCTCCCAAGTGCCTCACATTTCCATTTTTCTCATCTAATCTGCCTCGAGCCTGGCCCAAGCCATCACTGCAGCTCACCTGGAAACTCAGTGGCTAACCCAAGCCCGCTGCCCCCATCCAACTGACTTTCCACCCTGCTGATAGCTCTTCAAAAGGCACAAGTGGCATGTCATTCCCCTGCTATGTCTCCAGTCATCCCAGTGTAAAGACCCAGACCTTCCACGTGGCGTCCAGGCCCTGCACGATCTACCCACTGCAGCCTCACCGGGTGTCTTCCAGGCCCTCATGTTTTCCTGGTCTCTCTAGCCACAGGGCCTTTGCACATCCAGTCCCCTGCCTGGAACTCTCTTCTGTCCTTTCTGTGTCCAGTGAACTCCCAGTCACCGTCAGCTTTGGGCTGGGCCTCACTTCAGAGGGAAGGCCCCTGATGCTGGCCCACCCCCACCAGCTGTCAAAGTACCGCTCAGCACTCCCACTGCTGCACTGGACACTGGTCTGTGCAGTTACCATTCGCCACCCTGCCTGATTCCCTCATGGCACTGACCATTACCTGGAACTGTATTATTTACTGACGTGTTCATGTGTTAACTGTATCTCCTGCAGGAGAATGAGGTGGGGCTTTGCCCTGTTCACTGCCGTGGCCCAGGGCCTGGCACAGACAATGGGCTCAACAAATATGAGGCAAGCACGTCGTGGCCTCTCTCTGGTCATGGCGCAGGAGCCTGTGGGGCTGGAGTTGAGGGAAGGCCCCTCTTCCTGGGAACCCCTAGCCTCTCAGTAACTCCCTGCTAGGGCCCAAGGGCCTCCCTGAATGACTGGATCCACCAACCCACAGAGAAGGAATCACTCACTCTTTGCCAATCCTCCCCTGATAAAACCCTCTACGTTCAGGAAAGGGATGAACCCTCCTGGATGAGGGCACCCATCCGAAGATCCTCCCCAAAGCTTGTGGGAGAGCTGTAAGGCCTCCTCCACCAGGAAGCCCTCCCTGACTACCCCCTTGGTCTCAGAATTCCTAAAGCTATTCCTTCCTCCTCACCATCATGTATCTGAGCTCATCCTCTCATGGTTGCTTGTGGGTTCTGATAAGCCCCTCAAGGGCAGGACTGTTGAGTGTACACATTGTAGTCCTGTGGCATGGTGGTTAGGTGGAGGGCTGGACTGCTTCTTGACAGGTTTGAATCCTGGCCGCCCTACCTTCACTCCCCAACTGTGTGACCTTCACTAAGTTACTTAATCTCTTTGAGCCTCGGTTCCCTCATCAGAGTAAAACACTCAGGGTAAATTCTAAATGAATCATGGCAATTATAGCACCCAGACCAGGCTGGACATAAATCTAATCTGGCAGCTCATCTGGATCTCATCCAGCCCCTTCCTTTTTCATCTGGAGAAACTGAGGCTTGGAGAGGGTAGGTGGCAGGCCCAAAGTCCCAGAGCAAGTTGCCAGCAGAGCTGAGATCAGCTATCTGGCATCCTGCCCCAGTTAGAGCTCTGCCCAGTAATGAATGACACCTTTCTGGACCTCTCCCAGTGAAATCATTGCCTTAACTCTCCTGCATCCTGAGGGAGGGGGGCCCTTGCACTGGGAGACCAGACAGTGAGGAACCCCTCCTGATGGCCAGAGATCTAAATTGGAGGGGGCTGGTGTTTGCTGTGGGTGGAGCACCAGGAGGGAAGAGGCTTCTTGGGGGACAGGGGCCCTGCCTGCTGGCAGTGGCTGCCTGGACTGCTTGCTCTACAAGCGATGCTGCATGGCCCGGGGCAGGAGAGTGGGGCCCTGCCCTTTATTCACCAGGCTGCGAGCCTGGAGGAGTGGCCCCTCTCAAGGGGGTCATCCATCCAGAATGTTTCAGGAGCACTCAACAGCTGGACAGATAAACTACCACCCAGCAGGGCTTGACACCGTGGCAATGGTCACCAGCAGGCAAAGAGGAGGACAGGGGCCTTTGGTCTCCCAGACTTGGGCCCCAGACTAGGTGTCCCCCTAAGCATGATGGCCAAGTGGCAGGCAGTGCCTGGACCAGGACACCCAGAGTTGGGCTGCCTGCCTTGACCTGGCATGAGCTAGTGGGTAGGCTCGTCCCAACTCTTTTGGCCCCCATCCTGTTTTCAAGGCTTCAGAGAGTGCCAGGGAGGGCTAGCGGTGGGGAGAAGGAGGAACCAGCCACAGTGCTGCCAAGGGTGTGGCCTGCTGGACCACTGTCCATTCTTTGTAGCTAATGGGGACAACAGTGTCTTGATTTCTAGGGCTGGCAGGACTTGTGTGCCTGGTAGCAGGGGAGTAAGAGCCACCCTGTTACTAATAATCACAGGGTCTGTGAGGGGCCCTAGCAGGATACACTGTCCCCTTGCTCTGCAGGGCCAGAGGGGCTCAGGGGGACAGAGAAGTAAGAATAGGTTTCAAGAGGAAAGAAGCCAACAAAAACCCAGAAAGAAGATGGAGGAAACAGGTGTTCATTGAGCACCTGCTGGGTCCTGGCACTGTGCTCAACGCTGTACAGGTACCACCTTGTTCCATCCTCACCAAGACCTGTTAATATCCCAGTTTACAAAGAGAGAAACTGGGGCTCAGAGAGGTTGAGTGACTTCCTCAGGGTCACACAGCCAGAGCATAGGGGCAGCTGGGATATGGGGTTTTTTTCCTTTTAAAAGTTTCTTTTTTGGAGAATTCCCTGGTGGTCCAGTGGTTAGGACTCCATGCGTTCACTGCCGAGGGCGCAGGTTCAATCCCTGGTTGGGGAACTAAGATCCCACAAGCCGTGCGGCGTGGCCAAAAAAAAAGAAAAGAAAATCAGATAAAAAGTCCTTTTCTTGGGACTTCCCTGGTGGTCCAGTGGTTAGGAATCTGTCTTGCAATGCAGGGGACGCAGGTTTGATCCCTGGTCAGGGAACTGAGATCCCACATGCCACGGGGCAACTAAGCCTGTGCACCACAACCAGAGAGAAGCCCGCGCACGGCAACGAAGAGCCCGCACACTGCATCCAAGACTCGATGCAGCCAAAAATAAATAAGTAAATAAAATTTTTTTAAATCTTTTTTTTATTTTTAGGTTTTGAGTGAGAATGAGACTCCAACTTTAACTTTTAAAATTCTCGGAATTCTTTAAAATTTTTGGTAAAATATACGTAACCTACAACTTACCATTTTAATCAATTTTTAGGGTACAGTGTTGAATGACATTAAGTACATTCTGGGGTATGATTTTAAGCCTGAGTGGTTCTGAAATCTGTCAGCTTTTCACAGAAAAATAGAAGCTGAAGGAGGAAGAAAGAAGGAGAGAGAGTGAAAGAGAGTATGTCAGGGGAGAGACACAAGAATAAGACTGAGGCAGAGAAAGAGAGAGACATAAGGGAAAAAAGACAGACACAAAAGGAAACACAAAAGGAGACAGGGATGAGAAGGGAGAAGCAGGAGAGACAGAAAGAAAGAAGAGAGGGAGGAGAAAGAAAAGGTCAGGGAAGAGATGGTAAAAACGAAATCAAAGCCAAGGCAGGCTCTGGGGCAAAGGAGCCACCCCCAGCCTGGGGTTGGTTGGGGCTGCCCAAAGCTGGCCGTCCGCTGATGACCCGCAGTGGGTGGCCCCCCCTCCCTGGCCTGAGTCGGGGAAAGGATTTCCACTCCTGAAGGCCCTGTACTGTAAACAGGGGCTGGGCTCTGGGAGATGTGAGGAGCCCCAGGCTCTGCCTCCTGCCTGGGGTGGGGGGCGCCCAGGGACCTGCACACATCCCACGCTTCCTCCTAGTTTCCCACGCTTCTGCCACTCTCCTCTCCTGCAGGACTTGGGCTACATCCTAGCACCACCTCTACGATTATTTACTTAATATTACTGGCCTTTTTTTAAAAACCGAAGCCAACTGATTTCTATGAAGGAAGCGGTGCATCGTTATTGTGAACAAAAACAGTATCACTTCTCACCAACACAGAGGACCTGTGAAACTAGCGATGGCTAGAATTCTGGTTGGGTGCTGGGGGCAGGGCTGCAAGACAGAGCCGGCTTCTCTTCCTTAAACAGGGAGCACAGGAGGTGCTGGGGGAGCGGGGAAGAACCCTAGTCCCCGACTGGACCTGCTCCCTGATGTAAGCAGAGGACGGAAGGAAACTGGAAAAGGGAGCTAGCTCTCAGCAAGGGATTTGGTGCTGTTTCACCTGGTCACCCAGTCAGACAGGGCAAGTGGCCAAGCCTTGGGGAAATACTGGTCCAGGGTGAACCTCAGAGGGGACACTGAGGCCCGGGTCGCCGTGGCTGTATGAGGTCTCATGTGGAGCCAGGGTGGAGGCAGGCCCAGAACCCTCTGGGCCTGGGGTGACCTGGGGGCGCCCGGCGAGCGGGGTGGGCTCACCGGTGGCCTCGTCCAGGCTCTCCTGCGCGACGTGGTCGCTCTGGCTGACCCACTCGCCGTTGCACTTGAAGTAGACCTGCGTGGCGGGGAAGGCACGGCAGCGCAGCTGCACCGGCTTGTTCTTCACGATGTAGGCGTCCTGCGGCTCCCGCGGGAAGTGGGGCAGCGGCTCTGCCGGCGCCGACGGGAAGGAGTCTGGGAGCACCTCGCTGCCAGAATCAGTGCCTGCAGAGGGTGGAGGGCGGGAGGGCTCCGTGAGGCCACAGGCTGGGAGGTCCCGGGTCCCCTCCATCCCCTGGGGGCCTTGGCAGAGACAGGAGGCCGGGGGAGGAGGAGGGGTAGGCAGCTGGAGGAGACCTGCTGAGACGCCCTCTGTGGCCTGGGCGAGGTCTGACACTCCTGTGGCCTCGGTTTCCCCACTGTGACCTGCTTTTAAGAGTCTATGTTTTGGAGCCAGTCCCAGCCCTGTGATGCTGTGTGATTCTACTTTTTTACAGATGGAGGAGTCAGGTGGCCCAGGGAGGTGAGGCGACCCGTCAGGGCAAGGACACCCCTCTCCAGCCCTCCCCCACCGGCCCTCCCCGGCCTCCCTCCAGTTTCGCGTGGCGATGCCACAGTATGTGAAGAGCTGGAAACGGGCCTGAGGCTGGAGCTCAAACCAGGCTGGCTCTGTCCCGAAGCCACAGCTGCCCTGTGCAGCCCCAGCCAGCCAGGCTGACGGAAGCAGGGAGACAAGTCAGGGCCCACAGGGGCGAGGGTGGGCTGAGGTGGGGTGGCAGCACCAGGCCTGGGCTTCCTGGTGCTTGTTCCCAGAGTGCCACCTCCTCCAGGAAGCCCACGGCAGGCAGCAGCATGCAGGGGAGATGACCTTCCCTGTAGCCTCCCCCCAGACCCCTCCCTTCCTCTGGTCTGTGGCTCTGATCCACCCCCTTAGCCTTTCCCACTTCAGCCAAATCCACACCCTCGGCCCTATGGATGAGGGCACTCGGGAGGCTGGGACGGCAGTAAGACTGTGCCGGCGGCCATCTCCTCCCACAAAGGGGCCAGATGGAAACCCTGGCCCCGCCCGGCTCCCTGGAAAGAACAGCACCTCGGGAGGTGAGACAAACAGGAAGGGAGAGGGGCCTGGCCACCACCAGTGTCGGGAGGGAGAGAAACCAGGCTGGGACAGGCTACTGGTTTACAATCCATGTAGGAAAATTGACTTTCCAATGCCAAGCTCCAAACAATCTGGTGGCTGGGGACAAGCGGCAGGGGGCTAGTCCTCCTCTGCTAACTGCTCCCGGGGAAACAACGAATTAAGCTGCAGGGGTGCATGTGTCTGCCCAGCCCCTCGCCAGCCTGCCACAGTCCTGTTACTATCCCAGAGCTCCAGTCCATCAAGTGGAGCTGGGGCCCCAGGAGGCCATCCATGGGTGAGACACGCTCGGCCCTCGGGAGCCCCCCCTCTTTGGGCAGAGGGGCCAAAAGGACACATGGTTCTTCAAGAGCAGAATGAACAAAACGGTGCCTAACATGCTTTATCAGTGTCATCTCCTTGTGGATCACAGCTTCTGCTAAGACGGAGGCTCTGAGAAAATGCATGGGTTGTCACTGGCTCCAAGCTCTGGGCTGTGGGTGGGGTACGTGTGCGTGACCTGGGGGACCAGAGGGGAAGCCAGCAAGAAAGAGGATGAATCCAACATGTTCCCTGTGACCCACGGAGAGAGAGCCCTTAACTCTGACCTTGTTACTTTGTCTCTGAAGAGGGAAGGGAAGTGAGCACTCTTCCTCTCTCTGGGATCTTTTGAGGATCATATGAGATAAACATGCATGAGTGCCTAGGAGAAGCCTAGGTACAAATTGCTGCATCAAAATAGCAACTAATGCTTCCCTGGAATTAACTGCTATGTTTCCGTTTACATAGTTAACTTACCTAATCTTGCAAGAACTTTGTAAGGTATATTATATTGGTCCCCAGTTTACGCATGGGGAAGCTGAGGCTCAGAGCAGTTAAGCAACTTGTCCAAGGTGACACAGCTAGCAAGAGGCAGAACCAAGGTTTGAACCCAAGAAACCAGACTTCAGTGTTGTCCAGGGCTCCACACTGCCTATCTTTGGAGCAGCTCCATAACACTGTGGGTGTCCCCATACCTGAGATTCCTAATAGACCCTGACACTGGCCGGGTCTCCGCAATTATGGGGGCTCTCTCATCAAAGGGCCAGCAAGGCCGGGACTGTTCTTTGTGTTTCAAAGCTGGGGAAATTGAAGTCCATCAAACTGATGCAAGGTCACCTGGTTAGTGGGCATCTAAACGAAGAACAGCACCGAGGATTCCCGAGGCCAGGCCAGGGCTCCCAAACACCTGCTTTCCTCTGCCAGACAGGGAGACACCTTCTCTGTAGGTAAACTGGCAGCCCCTAGGGTCTGGGAATGTGGGCAGTTGATGGCGAGATGACACAGTGCCCAGGGAGCTGGACATGTGTCTCCCGGTGGTCTGAGAGCTGCTCACTGTGGCCCTCCCGCCAGGCGGGCAGTTCTAGGGAGAGCAGGGTAGGGCCAAGAGGACTCCAGGCCCACCTCCCACCACCAGCATCCCTGCTTCAGTCTCAGGCCTGAGGAGTGTAGCGCAGGGCTCAGGCTTCAGACTCAGACACCCCAGGGTCTGAATCAGTCCTGACTGGTTCATCTGTGAAATGCGGGGACTTGACCCCCCCCCCCTCTGGGGATGGTGGCCATGAGAGCAGGTATATGGGAACCCATGGATGCAGCTGCAGGCTTGCCCTACCTTCTAACCACACAGCCTCCAGGTGACGGCCGCCTTGGCTCTCTGTGGCACTGCGGGCTGCATTTATGACTTTGTTTTATAACCCTAATGTGGCTCATTTACAAAGCAGGTGGAGACTCGACTGAGGAAAGTCAACATTAGACATCCATTAGGGCAGCAGGCCCGAGTCTGGCGGCCCCGTGCCCCACCCCTCCTCTCAGCCCTGGCACGAAGACTCAGCCCTGGTCTTGGCAGGAGGACGGCTGGGCGTCCTCATCACTGCCTCCCTGTCATTCAGGGCAGTGCTGGGTGGCTCTCTATGCAGCCACTGCCCGCTTGCCCACATCCCCATCCCCCAGACATCCTGCAGGGAACAAGGAAGCAGCAGCAAGAGCCAACCTGAGGTTCCTCCTCACAGGGACCACCATGGACTACGTGCTGGCCGGCACACAGTAGGTGTTCAGTGAACACAAAT